>CM064545.1:1342775-1615683 GCA_032716605.1 Paralithodes platypus
TATAATTGGCCTCAAAATAACTAGAAAAATATCAAATAAACACACATTCTCAATATCAAACACTAAAATCGTCTAAGGGAGATAAATACTTTGGCGGCGACGAGCGGCTAGGTGCGTCGTAGCCATGGCCGGGGCGACGCGTCCGAACGCGGGAAGAATTTGCCGCCGAAAAGCACTCGTCTTCCCGCGCTCACCATTATGCAACCAGAGGGGCTAGAGACCTCTACTCAACGCCATTCGACAGAGGAAGGTTTGTGGAACATTATTCATTTTTATTCACAACATTACATGCCATATTCATTGACTTACAGAGTAGTTAACATAGCCCAAAGATCGTCAAAACACCTGGTACCGCAGCACAGTCGCAAGCTATAGCCCCCGGGGCTGGAGGGTTAACACGGTGAGAATCATGACGCGATATACTAGTTTCATGTGGATATTATTGGATACTTTTATACAGTTTAGGACAAATCTGTATAGCCCTACCCTTACTAATCTGAGAAAAAAAAATAGGTAAAAAGTAGTCATCGTACTTCAAAGGGTTAAGAGTTGCGCTTTGGTAATTGAGCCTTGTATTTGCCGCATTTGCTGAAGGTACAATTAAATACACTCCTAGCATTGCTAATTTTGCATGCCATTGCGATAAAATTACTGCCAATACCGATATTTTCACAAAATTATGCAGGCCTCATCGGGACTCGAACCCGTAACACCACATACACATTGTGAGTGGTATGACCATTACACCACAAAGACAATTGCATTAAGTACTGTAATGACAAGTCCTTTAATGTAATAAGCACCAGTGCTATTAAAGGGAGTACAATTTTCTTTTTATAATTAGGTTGAATGAAGCTGATGCGGTACATGCATTTGTATTTGTATTTGAAGGTTCCTATTTATATTTTTTGGGTATGATCCCTGTGTTTGTTTGTTATTCACATTACAAACCTCGCATTTGTATTTTATTTGTAATTGACAATGGAGTATACAAGTTTGAATATTTATACCTGCATTTGTAATTGCCTTCAATTAAATTAGCGTACTTCTTTCCGTATTTGTATGTGGCCACTTGTATTGCACCCCATTCCTGATAAGTGTGTATGGATAAATCATAACTGATAGTTAAGGAGTCACAGAAATACGCGAATGACATGATATTGGTACGTGATCATTAATTCTATGCACTCAATGTCTCCACTGTATTATGCTTCACAGATTGGTTTGACACCATGGAAAGGTTCACCTTCCCAGAAATGGCCGACATGCATATGGTCTACGGTGCAGCACAGGGAAATGGGCGACTAGCATTGCGTATGTATGCAGCAAGGTACCCTCTCCGACATCTTCCTCACCATACAACGTTAGCCGCTATTCATAGGAGGCTTTGCGAGACAGGTAGGTTTACTCCACATATGAATGACAAAGGACGGCCACGTCATGCTCGTACAGCAAATAACGAGGAACTTGTTCTGGAGGAAGTTGCACGGAATCCTCGCACTAGTACTCGTGCAATAGCTGCCGAATTGTGGATAAGTTATACATCTGTATGGAGGGTGCTGCATGAACAAATGTTGTACCCTTTTCATTTCCGACAGGTACAGGCATTGAATCCAAATGATTATCCAAGGCGACGTGATTTCTGCCAATGGTTTGTACATACAGTAGAACAAGACAGGTATTTCCCAAGTTATGTATTGTTTACAGATGAGTGTACCTTCACCCGCGGTGGTATGTTCAACACACACAACTTCCACCACTGGGATGAGGAAAACCCTCATGTTACGTGGAGCCGAGGATATCAGGAAAGGTATTCGGTTAACATTTGGTGCGGTATAATTGGTGACCACCTCTTAGGGCCACATGTATTCCATGGTTATCTTACAGGAGCGACATATTTAGAGTTCCTACAGGACACATTGCCAGTATTCTTGGACGACGTCCCCTTACGAACGCGACGTACACTTTGGGTGATGCACGATGGAGCTCCTGCACATAGTAGTAGACTAGTTAGGGAATATTTGAATAACTCTTTCCCAGGCAGGTGGATTTGCCAGGGTGGTCCCATTTCATGGCCAGCAAGATCACCGGATTTGAACCCAGCGGATTTCTTCCTGTGGTGACACAGTGATTCCGAGGAGTTTGGTGGACTCAACAAGGTGAAGGGGATGAGGACCAATTGTGACAGTGGGTGGAGGAAGGTCGGTAACGGAGGTGTTGATGTGCATGACCACTGTCTTGTCATGATTGATGGTCACATGATTGACTGTGGTCCAGGCTTGAAGACGGTCGAGGATGTCTTGTAGGGGATCATAGTTAGGGGAGGTGTTATCGACAGTAATGCCGACTGTCGAGTCGTCCACGTACTTCCAGTGGAATGGAGTGTCCTTTAGGGCATCATTAATCAAGATGAGGAACAATAGAGGCCCCATCTTTGTGCCCTGTGGGACTCCACATGTGATGTCTAGGAAGGTGGAGATGAAGCCTTGATATCGCACTGCTTGCCGTCTGTCACTAAGGAAGTCGGTCAACCACGCATCCACGGTAGGATGTAGCCCCAACTTTATGGCCTTGTTGATGATGATGGTGTGGTCAACAAGGTCAAATGTTTTCCTAAAGTCAATAAAGGCAAGAGCGAGGGAAGTCTTTCTCTTCTCAAGATTTGTGTAAATATAATCTAGGAAGCTAATAAGACAGTGAGTGGTGGAGGAGGTTTTTACGTTGCCAAACTGTTGGGGATCTATTAAGTGACGGATTTGTGAGTAAGCCCAGGTGAATACAAAGTCCTCACAGAGTAGACTAAGGATGGGCGTTATGGCAACTGGTCTGAGTTCATTAAGAGAATGTGGGGAGGCGGTTTTGGGAATTGGAGTGACGTATGAAGTTTTCCAGTCTGCAGGGCAGGTGTGTGTGTGGGTGTGTGTGTGTGTGTGTGTTTTCAACCTCTTAGTAGGATGAGCCATTGTAGGATTAAGACATTTTTAACCCCTTCTGACTCACACAGACCATTCCTAAGCTGAAGACAATCGTATAATCTTAGCCAGAAAGACAGTATTTAGATATTAACACCTTACTGACTTATGTTTTAATATTTAAGAAATTACAGGCGCTGATTATTTTGTTTGATATTATAATTACTTGTATTACTGATAACATAACTTTTGACTACACAAAATAAATTCTTACTAAGCCCAACAGTATCTTTTCCAGGGTGTCAAACCGGAGCAATTTTGTTTGAAGACTTAAAGGAATATTAGAAGGAATACAAGAAATTAACATGAAATACCATTGTGTTGGCCACTTTATCACTTCCAAAGACATAATTTGGACTATAATCTATTATAATTAATTTCAGTCCAACACCAAACACCCCCTAAATAAATTAATTAAAGCAAGCATGTGATCCACCGGGATTCAAATCTGGGTTACCACATACAGATTTTAAACACTTTAATCATTACCCCATCAAGACAGTTATAAGTATAGCACATGACTACGACTAATACCCATTTATCGAATACTAGACGTTAATCTAATCATGTGCTACATCTAATTGCACTTTGTATAATGTTACCCTTACATCTACAATAATAAAGACTACAAATAATGAACTCGGCTTTTGTTTGACCCTCTGATCTCTTCCATCAAGTACGGTATGTATAAATTATTCCTACAGTAATACGTTTCTATCATCCAATAATTATACAGAGTACAATACAAATAATTTAAATTACTCTGATGAAAAAGCTAGCGTTTGTTGTTCTAGTCACGTGGTGCCGTAATAATGTTAGAGTGGTCTCAGCAGAATTTATGACGGTGGTGGTGATGATCGAATTGTGGTGGTGTTGGTAGTGTTGTTGTTCGTGTTGGTGGTGGTAGTGGTGGTGGCATTGGTGTTTGGTGGTGGTGGTGATCTTTGTGTTGGTGGAAGTATGACGAAATAAAGGCCATCAGATACTATCTTGTTTATTATTCCTAGGGGTACAGGAGAAACGGATATAAATTAAATAACTAAACCTGGAAAGATGAATTGGCCTAGGCTATACAAATGTTACCGATCGGCGGTTGACTTACTTGTTAAAATGTATATGTCGGCTATCTGTGGTAGTCCCAGTAATATCAATGTATATGTAGGTTATCTGTGGTAGTCCCAGTAATATCTATGAAGTACGTCTAGTATTAAAGGAACTTAGCTGTGATGTAAAGAGTGGTGTAGATTAGGTGATGGACATGTCGGTAGGCGAATATCAGGGAAGTTCTGGTGTTATGTGTCAGCAACTGATGGTCTGTTGTTCGTGGGATCAAGTCTGTGTGAAGTGTGTCCAAGATTCCCTTTTGTCGTGACAATATAAAATATATTTAAGGGTTTTATATCGTCCCCCGTGATTAAATAATAAGGGAAAATAAACTAAGATATAATTGGTGTAACCACAGTAATATTTATCCACAAAGATAAATAAAGTTATGCGTATAAACAAAAAGGAACCAGCTGTCGTGAACGTGGGAAGTTCAAACTACGGTATCTATACCAGGATTCACGAAATACTGCCTGATCAGTGGAAGCTAGCCAACGTAACACCGATATTAAAAAAAGGCAGCAAATCTCTACCCAGTAACTATCGTCCAATTAGCTTAACCTCAGTTGTATGTAAAATGCTAGAAACGGTCATAAGAGACAGACTCGTAAATCACTTAGAGGAAAATAACATACTTAAAGATACTCAACACGGCTTTAGTAAAAAACGTTCCTGTTTAACAAACCTCTTAGACTTCTTCCACGATATCCTCAACCTCTACGATGAGAGTAAAGCTGTAGATATTATATACCTTGATTTTCTAGGACATATACTGGTAAGGGGAGGCAGTTGGTTTTACGAATCCTCCTCCTCCTTCATGATTAGCCCTATTAGTTATGAGATTACAGGACATTTGCCATATTAGTTTGGCGATTTTCTGAACTTTTGCCCCATTTTTTTGCCAATATTAACCCTTGTTTGGCGGGGCCCGACTTAAGGCGGTCTAGAGAACCATGGACAAAAGAGCGGGGCCCGCCTTAAGTCGGTGGCGATGTTGAGCACATAATTGGCTCTGAGAGAGAGTCCGAGCGGTGGGAGGAGCGTAGGTTGACTCTAACCGTTCGGCATGGCTCCCGCGCCGGCACTGGCCCCACCTCCACACACATCCACACCCAGTGCCTCGCTAGACAGGGAATTATGTAAGGAAATTACCATATTTTAGAGATTTTTCCTTCGTGTTGCACGATCGTTGCAAGACAACCTGTGATCGTAGAAGGATGGTTCAGGTGTCACTGGAAAGCTCAATTACCGCCCTTTCAGGGATACATAATTGTATTACGCTCTGGCTCTTGTTTATGCATGAAAAAGAGCACGGAAATAAGCTCGTTTAGGGTAAAACTACCCGCTTGGCAGGTAGTAGAAGTTACAGACCTAGTCGCTCGAGGAGTGTTAAGACATTCCGTGCCATCTAGGTGTCAATTTTGTTCCTGGCTAGCGATAGCGAGCCTGTATTTGAAGAGGAATCTGCCTTCGGCCGGGACATTGTTCTACCGAAAAATGTACATACTTATATCGAAGGGGGGTCTTGGGAGTGTTTTTTAAAAGTTTGAGAGAGTTTTAGAAAACAACCTAAACCCCTTCCTTAACCCCTAACTAGCGGCGCGCAACATAAGTCGAGTATAATAAATTTGGACTATCTGGCGGTGCGCGACATAGGTCGTGTGGCATTTTCAGCACGTAATGTTGCTGAGAGAGAGACAAGTGGTGGCAGGAGAGTAGCGAGCGTACGACTTCTCCAGACCACCGTGGCGAACCTACTGACACGAATCCCACCTCCTCCCTCCCTCTCTCACTCGCTACATACTGAATTGTATGGGGAAAGTACCAAATTACATGCTTTTTGCACTCGTGTTGCGCGGTTGTTGCAAGAAAACTAGCGGTCATTGTGGTGTCATTGGAAAGCTCTGTTTATGCCCTTTCAGGGATAGATACTTGTTTTACGCTCTGGGTCTTATTTAGGCATGACAATGATCACGTAAACAGCCCTATTTGGCTAAAAACACCCCGCTGGGCGGTACATATAAATAGACCGCCTAGCCCGCCAATAAGGTGTTAAACCCATGAGCCGAACCAGTAAATTATGCTGCACAATACTGTCTGGGCTCCTTAATTGTGAAACTTAGTAGTAATATATTGCAGAGGCAGAGTAGTTTCCAAGTTTGTTATTAAGTATCGAGATATCAGCTGCTAGAGTATTCACATTTTCACCAGGTGACACACGCACACGCACACATACACACACACACACACACACCAAAGGGATAAATACGTTGGAGAATTGGTAACTTTTAACACATTAGTTCGCTATAGTCCATTCATTCTAGGTTGGGCAGAAATCGTAACCTCTAACCTCATTAACTCAATAAGGGCTAGAGCAAATGAGCTGTCAATTTATAAACATATTCCCTAGCCAAGTCTTCCTAATTGGTAGAAACATTAGCTCGATTACTCTAGTCCTTTTTGAGTTATGAGAGGTTAGAGGTTACGACTTCTGCCCAACCTAGAATGAACAGACTACAGTATCGGTAACTATATTTATTTATTTCCACATTGTTCCCATATTTTCCAATATGATCTGTCGAGAAGATATATCACAAAATATCACGTTTATTATTTTAGGATTAATAGCCCTTGACATATCGACGGACGTAAAGCAAATACTAAACTTGCGTGAAATTACTGCGATACTTGGTTAATCAGTTTCCAGACAGTGTTTTGACACTCGTTTATTTTTAGGTCGATATTTTCATGTATTTATTATGTTTCTGGTGTTCTCCCTTGACCTCCATCAAACTTAAAAACACATCCATTATATCCCCCTTCTAGATTTATTTGTACATTTTGTTTCGGTAGAAAAAGCCAGTTCTTCCAAAATTACAGGCTCACTATCGTTCGCCAGGAAAAAAATCGACACCTAAATTGGACGAAAGGTCTTAATATTGACAAAAAAATGGGACGAAATGGTTTATAATCGCCAAACTAATGGGGCAAACATCTTATAATCTGAAAACTAATGGGGCTAAACATGAGGAAGTAGGGGGACCAGAAAAACGGCCCATCTCTCCTTAATTGGTCAATCAGTTTCCAGACACACTGTTTTGACGCTCGTTAAAACTAATTAAGATCTGCATGTTAACACTTTCTTTACCGGCGACGTTTTTTATAACTGATTTCAGCCACAATTAGACGATTTTATGAAGCTTAGGAAGGGTATGTGGTAGCTAAAAGGATTAATTGGGATAGTCTGTAGCCCTTTAATGGGTAGACGTCCTTCTTAAGCTGAATAAACTCGTCTAATAATTGGCAGAATATAATTAAAAAGACATCGTGGTACAGAATGGGTTAACACATTCATTATGATGACTCATATTGTGGTCATATTATGGCATTCATTGGGCGTTTTTATTCAACTTAAGAAGGACCTCTAAATCGAATAGGTTAAAGTATACAACTTGAAAACGAACTCAAAAGTTACTGTTCAAATTAATTATCACGAACTCATTTACATTAAAAACTATGGAAACGACAACACACTAAACTAAATCTATATCTAAAAGATATCTCAGTTTAACCCTCTGACGAACACAGACCCTTCCTATGCCGCATAAAATCGTCTAAGGATAGCAGGAATAACATCAATAAACGCGTTATCGTATACTGGCTACCCCCACATGATTGTTTTCAGTTCAGCAAGGACCTGAATTATTATTAGATGTGATGCATATGTCGGGGAAGAGATAATGGCGAGAAAGGAGACGATAATGAGGTGGAAGGGTAATACAAAGAGAAGTGAAGAAGAAGATGGTGTATGGAAGAAGAAGAAGAGGGCAGTAATAGGAAATAATAATACGATACTGGAGAGAAGACGATGGTGTATGGTAGAAGAAGAAGAGGGCAGTAATAGGAAATAATAATACGATACTGGAGAGAAGACGATGGTGTATGGTAGAAGAAGAAGAGGGCAGTAATAGGAAATAATAATACGATACTGGAGAGAAGACGATGGTGTATGGTAGAAGAAGAAGAGGGCAGTAATAGGAAATAATAATACGATACTGGAGAGAAGACGATGAAGATTCAGAAGAATAAGCTAGAAAGAAGGCTTGAAGCAGAAAATTAAACAATAATAATAATTTATAAATATCGAAATTCAAAATCCCATCCCAAATTGAAAGCAGGAAAAAGGCAAAGCCAGTATCAGAGAATAAGAACTATATCAAGGGGCAAAATAATGCTGTTGAGACGAAAACAATCATAGAAGAAACACGAGGAATATAAATAGGAAAACATAGACATGAAGGAATGTCAAACATGTAAGTAAAACATAAGGGCAGGATAATAATTATCCTGCCCTTATGCAACTTACCAACTTAGCAACTTACCTACTTATGCCCTTACCAACAAATAAACCTTTCCCCCCTTAAATTATTTAAGGGGGGAAAGGTTTATTTGTTGGTCGATTATTTCATATAGTAACTATCTATTTAATTTCCTCCCTAGACCTCCATCAAACTTGAAACAAAAACATTCATTATATCCCACTTCTTGATAAATGTGTACATTTTTCGGTAGAACAATGTACCGCTTCTTCCAAAATTACAGGCTCACTATCGTTCGCCAGAAAAAAATCGACACCTAAATAGCACGTAAGGTCTTAATATTGACAAAGAAATGGGCGAAAGGTCTTAAAATCGACCATCTAATGGGGCAAACATCTTAAAGTCTGAAAACTAATGGGGCTAAACATGAGAGAGAAGGAGGTTTAGAAAAATGAACCATCTCCAAGGAGGAAATTGAAAACTGAAAGAATAACCTAAAGGAATGGTGGAAAGTGGCTTACAAGAAAACCTGGAAGCAAATGGAAACAGAGACAATGGACGAACACAATGGTGATAAATAACAGAATCACAAAATAAAGATGAGACGGAGAGGAATGGAAACAATAAACAAACAACCACAAACAACGGTGATAATAACAGTAACACACATTAACCCTTTGAAGATATATGACGGATTTTATACAGTTTAGGAAGGACATGTGGGGAATATACAGGTAAAGTATATCTCAATTAACCCTCAGACTTCCATATACCGTTCCTAATATGAATACAATCGTCTAATAATACCAAGAAAACACAAACTAAATACATTGTTGGTTCTTGAAAGGGTTAAGATGAGGGGGAGAGGAAAGAAACAGCAAACACACAAACACAAGTACCCCTTAGGATAGACAGGAGGGGGATGCTGCAAACACAAACTTTCCAAATTTCAACTTTGAGAAGAAATGCACCAAACTCGATCAAGAGATTGCACTTTACAACCCTCCACTTTTACACCTCTTCCATCACCACTTGTTTTCCTCTCCTTCAACTTGTTATTACTTACTCTGTCTCTTGCATTACTTCATCCATACCCTTACATTATACTTTATTCAGTCAGTCAGTCAGTCAGTAGCCAACCCTTGCTCCCACAAGGGGTAGAGAGTGTCAGCAAGAAACACGAGAAAGGAAAAAAAGGTGACAGGAGAAGAACACATATTACATTTTGCCCAAAAAAGCAAGCACAAAAACATTCAGAAGCACCAATAATACAAACGGTTTACTAAATTTCAAGCTTGCATTAGAATATTTCATGCAGCTAAAGGAAGGCTACTAAAAAATTAAAGAGGTACACATTTTCTAATTTAATTAATTAACTCCCTCTGATACTACATAAACTGCACATAATCCTCTAAAATAAGCTAGGATAAAATTAAAGGATGCATCATGGTACAATGGAAAGGTAAATACTACTAATAATCGATCATTTACTACTACTACCAAAAATAATAATAATAATAATAATAATAATAATAATAATCAGAGATGGAAGAGAAACAGTGATTGAAGCAGAGGTGGATGGAGATAGGTTACCCAGGCCACCCAGGTGGCAGGGAATGAATGAAAGGATTGAGGAAAATGAGGTGAAAGAAGCAGTGAAACAAGTGAGAGCGGGAAAAACAGAAGGTTTGGATGGTATTGCTGTGGAGTGTATAAAGAAGGGTGGAGATGTGATAATAGATTGGTTGGTGAGACTTTTCAATTTGTGCTTTGCTGTGTCAATGGTACCAATAGACTGGAAGAGTGCATGTACTGTGCCGTTGTACAAGGGGAAGGGAGATCGGCAGGAGTGTTCAAGTTATAGAGGTATTAGTTTATTGTCAGTGGTTGGAAAGCTGTATGGCAGGGTGTTGATAGAGAGGATAATAAAGTGTACGGAAGTTGCAATAGGAGAAGAACAGTGCGGTTTTAGGAGGGGATGAGGGTGCGTGGATCAGATGTTTGCAGTAAGACAGTTATGCAAGAAGTATTTAGAGAAGCATAAGGAGATATTTTGGGCTTTTATGGACTTGGAAAAAGCGTATGATCGTGTGGACCGTGAAGCAATGTGGAAGGTGTTAAGGATTTATGAAATAGGAGGAAATTTGTTAGAAGCAGTTAAGAGTTTTTATGAAGGGAGCAGAGCATGTGTGAGAGTAGGAAATGGTGAGTTGAGTGAATGGTTTGAGGTAAAGGTAGGTTTGCAACAGGGTTGTGTAATGTCACCATGGCTGTTTAATATGTTTATGGATGGTGTGGTGAGGGAGGTGAAAAGGAGAACTATGGGAAGAGGATTGGGTTTAGTAGGAAAGCATGGTATAGATTGGGAGTTGAATCAGTTGCTGTTCGCTGATGACACAGCATTGGTGGCGGATTCTGATGAGAAACTGCAGCGGCTAGTCAAAGAGTTTGGTGTGGTTTGTGGAAGGAGGAAACTGAAGGTGAACATCAATAAAAGTAAAGTAATGGTGTGTAATAGGGGAGAGCATAGGGTGAATCTAGATGTGAGGCTGGATGGGGAAATATTGGAACAAGTAGAGTGTTTTAAATATCTAGGAGGAACGATAAGCAGGAGTGGAGGTATGGAAGTGAAGGTAAAACAGAGAGTGTGTGAAGGAAGGAAGGTTTTCGGAGCAATGGGAAGTATGTGGAAGACGAGAAATCTCGGAGTGAAAGTAAAAAGTGCACTCTATCAAGGAATTGTAGTGCCAACAGTGATGTATGGGGCTGAGACATGGGCTCTGAAGAAAAAGGAGAAAAGAGGGCTGGATGTGATGGAGATGAGCTCCTTGAGGAGTATGTGTGGAGTTACTCATAGAGACAGATTGAGGAATGAAGAGATACGTAGGAGAGTGGGGCAGCAGGAACATTTGTCAGCCAGAGTGGACAGAAGGGTGCTGAGCTGGTATGGTCATGTTGAACGATGAAAGGCTTACAAAGAGAATATGTGAGTCAGGTACAAGGGGAGTTAGAAGGGCAGGAAAACCCCCATTGAGATGGATAGACTGTGTAAGAAAAATTTTGGATGATAGAGGAATGACTATAGATCAGGCAGGGGAAGTGGTGGTGGACAGGAGTGAATGGAGATTGCTTGTGAATAGTTGAGTGAACACATGGTCATTTGGAGTAAAGGGTCGGGCGCAAGTTGGGCTAGATAATAGTCCATCAGGCGCCTGGCCCGGGGAGACGATTAATATGAAGGGTACGCCTGGAAGTGTGGTGGGAGGGCTGGTGGCTTTGGCTCCGTTGCATGTCTGCCTGCCGAGATCGGAACCTCTCCGGGTGGTCGGGAGCCGGGGGAGTGCTGGAGCGACCTTGGTGACCCTGGTCTCTGGGTCTTCTCCTGCGTGACCTGGATGTGTGTGAGTTTGTGCTTTTTATCCGTGTTTATTTGTTGTTTTATGTTGTTTTTGTGTTTTCCCTGTTCTTGCTCTGTCTTGAGTCGGCTACCCCCAAAATGGGGATTGGGCCTGAGCATATAGATAGATAGATAGATAGATAATAATAATACTAACAATAATAATGCTAAAAATAATAATAATACTAATAATAATAATAATAATTAAAGTTGCAAGCAACGTTGTCCGGGGTTCGACGGTTTTGCAAAGCAGGGTATTGTGTTGGATACAAATGCTGTGTCACAGATATCAAAAGATCATGTAACTTATCGGGCATGGAGAAACTACAGAAGGAGCAGATTGTGCAAACAAACAAGAGCGAGAGAGGGAGAGATTGGCTGTAAAAGGGATCTGCCTCTATCCGTTTAGTAACAGAGTTGTAGATATGTGGAATAGGCTACCGAGTGCTATAATGAGTTCAAGAACAATAGATATTCAACTTGAAATTAGATAGAACGAGATGGGTTGGGTGTGAAAGGGATCTGCCATGTGTAGGTCAATCGGCTCTGGAGACACCCATTTTCTTATTTTCTCATTTGTGAAGGAGAGAGGGAGTATGGCGAGAGAATAGGATGTCGTAAACATAAGGAAGATAGCGATAAATATGAGAGAGAGAGAGCGCGGGATGGGTTGGGTGTGAAAGGGATCTGACATGTGTGGGCCAATCGGCTCTCTGCAGACTCCGGTTTTCTTATGTTCTCATTTGTGAGAGAGAGAGAGAGAGATTAGGTCACTAGGATGTCATAAATGTAAGGAAGACAGAGATAAATGAGAGAGTTTTTATGAGATGGGTTGGGTGTGAAAAGGATCTGTCTTGTGTGGGCCAATTGGCTCTCTACAGACTCCCATTTTCTTATGTTCCTATTTCTTACAATTGTGTTTTGGTTGCAGGTATATGATAACATGGGTGTATAGTAAGTAGTGTAAATAACAGGTAACGTTTATGAGATGGGTTGAGTGTGAAAGGGACCTGCCTCATGTGGGCCACTTGGCTCTCTGCAGACTCCCATTTTCATCTTGGCTGCATGTGTAAGGGATCTGCCTCATTTGTACCGGTGTGTAAACAAACAAGAGCGAGAGAGAAAGAGATTGGCTGTGTAAGGGATCTGCCTCTATTCGCTTGGTAAATGAGTTGTAGATATGTGGAATAGGCTACCAAGTGCTATAGTGGGATCAATGACAATAGAGCTTCAACATAAAATTTGATAAGACGAGATGGATTGGGTGTGAAAGGGATCTGCCGTGTGTGGGCCAATCGGCTCTCTGCAGACTCCCATTTTCATCTTGGTAGCATGTGTAAGGTTCTGCCTCCTTTGTTCCAGTGTGCAAATAAGAGAGAGATTGGCTGTGTAAGGGATCTGCCTCTCGTAACAGAATCGTATATATGTGAAATAGGCTACCTAGTGCTATGGTGGGATCAAGAACAATAGAGAATTTCAAGTTAAAATCAGATAGTCATATGGACGAAATGGGTTAGATGTGAAAGGGATCTGCCTTTTGTGGGCCACTTGTGTCTCTGCAGATTCCCATGTTCATCATATGTAAGGAATCTGCCTCATTTGTACCGATGTGCAAACAAACGAGCTACAGAGAGAGACGGGTGTGTAAGGGATCTGCCTCTATTCGTTTAGTAACAGAGTTGTAGATATGTGGAATCGGCTACCGAGTCCTATAGCCAATCGCCTCTCTTCAGACTCCTGTTTACTTATGTTCTCATTTGTGAGAGAGAGAGCGAGGCTCCCTATTTCCTGTTCTCATGCACTAGTACAGTATGTCGAAATCGTATGGAAGACAGCGATAAATAAGAGAGGCCGAGAGAGAGAGAGAGATAACTAATGCGTAGCCTAGAGCAACACTCAAACAAGCACACACATAGCTACACAAGACCATCACACAAGCACGCCTATCTAGCGACGAACTGTCCTGTTTACATATCATACACACTCATCGCCAATGATTATGCTCTGAGGTTTGTATTTGCTTATCTTATCCTGTGTATAAATGTAACCCTTACACATGTTTTTATTAAATAATGACTTTAAACAGGATTCATGATTTAAATACAAGGCTAGATATTTATCGGAAGTACGTATTTACCTGCGGAAAGCTAAAATAAAATGTTTACACATATGGGATAGGGAGGAGGGAGGGAGGTATAAGGGGTGGAGCGATGAAAGGGAAGAGAACCCCGATATACGAGATACATAGCTTCATATGCGCGTATTGATCACTTTCATGCTATTATGTATGCATACAGAAGTAGCAGGGCACATAAATATGTCAAGAGTGAACACCAATAACTTAATCCATACACAGTAAAAAAGACGGAAATAATATCGTACATACAAAGTGATGGAATGGGAATGGGGGGAGGGAGAGACGTACTGTAGGTGCGACTCGCAAGTCTCTGGGGATGGCAGGGGAAGGTGGTGGTTGTAGGCAGTGTTGCCAGTTGTACTGCTACATATTACCGCTAGATGTAGAGCTATATTTACTTCAGTTTAGCAGCCACTTTTTCATATCTAGAGACATTTACTCGGGATAATTTGAAAATTTCAGACATTCTAGTTATATTACATTGTAAAATTTGCAAAACAAACAAACCAAAACTCTTTAGGAATTGCAGCATTATTCTACCATTGTTTCACTATGTAGCAACATGCTAGCGACTTTTGAGAAAGGATCTAGCGGTATTTTGGTGTAACACTTAGGCAGTGTTGCCAGTTGTATCGCTACATATTACCGCTAGATGTAGAGCTATTTACTTCAATTTAGAAGCCATTTTTTCATATCTAGAGAGATTTACTAGGGATAATTTAAAAATTTCAGACATTCTAGTCATATTACATTGTAAAATTTGCAAAACAAACAAACCAAAATTCTTTAGAAATTGCAGCATTATTCTAACATTGTTTGACTATGTAGCAACATGCTAGCGACTTTTGAGAAAGGATCTAGCGGTATTTTGTGGAGACATACTGGGAGGGTGGGAGGGAGGTGGTGGTTGCAGTGTTGCCAGTTGTAAAGCTACATATTACCGCTAAATGTAGAGCTATTTACTTCAATCTAGCAGCCATTTCTTTTATATCTAGAGACATTTACTAGGGATCATTTGAAAATTTCAGACATTCTAGTCATACTGCATTGTAAAATTTGCCAAACAAACAAACCAAAACTCTTTAGAAATTGCAGGATTATCCTAACATTGTTTGGCTATGTAGCAACATGCTAGCGACTTTTGATAAAGGATCTAGCGGTATTTCGTGGTAACACTTTAGGAGGGTTAAAATACGAGTCACACGGGCAATTGCCAAAACTTTAAAGGTACATATCATTGTTATTAAACTAAGCATTTGGCAAAGGGAGGAATTGTTAACCCGGTGAGACCCAGCGTCGCACGTGTTGCGTCGGCAGTGTTTGATCACCAACTCCCAGCGACGCATCACGTGCGTCCGACATATAAAAAACACTTACGTGGCTCGTAAGGTAGGAAATGGCGGGAGAATAGGAGGGGGAGATACCGTAGTGTGTGTGGGAGCCGGGCCAGTAGGTGTGAGCGGGCCGAGACAGCCGCGCGGCTGGTGGTGGTGGGCTTAGTGGGGATAGTTTACACCCTTAGTTCACCGCCACTTTGAACCTTCATTACTCCGGTCGTATGGGAGCTAGAGGCTTGAGATTTATGTGAGACACTCCTTAGGATGTATGCCGTACAATGCCATACTCAGTTTTTACCCTAGTGCTCCCGGGCGGGTGGTCATGCGGGGGAGACAAACTATTGAACCCCCGCCCCCCAAATGACCGAAATGATTGTTTTTTTATTTTTGTCTTCATTTCTCACCATTCTCTTCCATTTTGGCTCAACAAATTGTTTTGAGGCTCCCCCCCCCCCCCCCCCCAATGCCCCCCCCCCAAAAAAAAAATGTCAGAGGTGATTTTTTTTTTTTTTTTTTTCATTTCTCATCCTTGTCTTCCATTTTAGCAAACAAAAAAAAAGAAGTGAAAATGGCTTGGGACTGGGGTGAACAAAATATTATAACTAGCCGGGGCTCAACGGGTTAAAAACCTTAGCCAATACTCTGTCATTCACCAAAAATAAATTTGAATTTATCATTATTATTTGGTAGGGTAGGTATGTATAGGTAGGTTTGCTAAATAATTGGTGGAATTCGTAGGGACTCGAACTGTTTTGAGAGAGTTAAATAAAAATAAAATTATAGATCTGAACAATAAAGAGATTATGTTATTAAGCAAAACTTGGGGATGCGTGGAAGCCTATAGACTGTACAAAGGAGTACAAAGGAAATCAAGCAACAACAGATCCAGTGACCCTTCTAGGTTGCTTGTCCTCCAAAACACTGAGGATCAAGTGTCCAAACAGTGGTTTAGAGTGGGTAAGGGAACATTGGAAAGGGAATTACTGCCCTGGAACTAATGTCCGTGGCAGGATTAGGAAGTTAGTAGGGGACAGATGGGTTAGTAACTGAGGGGGGGATAAAATAAAGTTATTCATTTACAAACGCAGTCAGTCGCGGGTTTGATGCGAGATATTTGTCTAGGCGGAGTTTAAATGAATCAACGGTGATGCAGTCTATAACGTTTCGGGGAAGCCCATTCCACAAGTTGACAACTCGATTGAAGAAGAAATTCTTAGATTCGTGCGAGTTAAAAGATTTACCAATAATTTTGCAACCGTTTTCCCCGCGTGTAATTAGATTGGTCGATAGTGAAGTACTTACTACAGTTCATATTGTCGATGCCTTTGATGATTTTGAACACTTGAATTAAGTCGCCTCTTAATCTGCGCTGGGTTAAAGGAAATAGATTTAATTCTCTAAGACGCTCTTCGTATGGTTTGTTCTTTAGGCTAGGTATCATTTTGGTAACTCTACGTTGAACTCGTTCTAGCTTGTTTATATCTTTTTGGTAATAAGGGCACCAGGATTGAACGCAGTATTCCAGAAGAGGGCGGACTAAGGAATTGTAAAGGGTTAGGATAACTTCTTTGGATTTATGCTCAAATGACCTGCCTATAAAGCCAATTATTTTGTTTGCTTTCTTAACAACTTCTGAACATTGTTGACTCGGTTTTAGGTTACTCGATATTGTTACTCCCAGATCGGTTTCTCTGTTTACATTCTTAAGCTGAGTGCCATTCATCGAATAGTTTGCTTTCTCATTTAGGTATCCGATATGTAGTACTTTACATTTATCCGCATTGAAACTCATTTGCCAAATTTGGGCCCAACATGACAATTTATCTAGATTGTGTTGCATATCGTCAACTTGTTCTTTTGAGAGTACGCTATTTGCAATTTTTGTATCGTCAGCAAATTTTGAGATTGTACAGGTGAGACCCTCATCTATGTCGTTGATGTAAATTAGAAAGAGAATTGGTCCTAGTACCGATCCCTGGGGTACCCCGCTACTTACATTGGTCCATTTAGATGCCTTACCGTTTATGACTACTCTTTGCTTTCTGTCGCTGAGCCAATTTTCTATCCATTTCAACACACCGTCTTGTATTCCATGCGCTTTTAGTTTTAGCAGTAAACGTTTGTGGGGAACTTTGTCAAAGGCCTTTTGAAAATCAAGGTATATAATATCTACAGCTTTACTCTCATCGTAGAGGTTGAGGATATCGTGGAAGAAGTCTAAGAGGTTTGTTAAACAGGAACGTTTTTTACGAAAGCCGTGTTGAGTATCTTTAAGTATGTTATTTTCCTCTAAGTGATTTACGAGTCTGTCTCGTATGACCGTTTCTAGCATTTTACATACAACTGAGGTTAAGCTAATTGGACGATAGTTACTGGATAGGGATTTGCTGCCTTTTTTGAATATCGGTGTTACGTTGGCTAGCTTCCACTGATCGGGCATAGACGGTAATGCCCGTCATTAACCCGTCATTGCCCGTCATTGCCCGTCATCATGACGTTAATGACGTCATTACCGTCATTAACGGTAATGACGGCATGTAGACGGTAAACTTTGTGTGGGTAGTGAATGCGGTTTTAAAGTAATTTAAGAATAGACAGTTTTCAATGCTGCGGCCAAACTATTCCACCCATTTAAAAAAAATTGGTATCAAAACTTTCGGAATCGCGAGCCTCACCCAACTACGCAAGCATGGCTTTGATCATCGGCGTAGTTTTCAAGATGTGGAATTTTAAGTGGAATTAGAGGTGTTTTCAAGATTGCCGGAAAAAAACCCACGTGCAAAAGCAAAACCTCTATAAAATTTGCGGAGCATTAGTAGGGGAGTGCGTATGCCAAAGCCCAGTCGTTTCCTGTGAGTGGGAGAGACGGTATTTAGGCGTTAAGTTTTTCGGGAAATCGGCTGCCACGGACCTGTTTGGCCGCCATGCCGGATGTTTAGCATATCAAAAGTTGCCCAATACAAAAACGCACCTCTTGTGAAAGTTTGATCCGGATCCAAAAAGCGGTTCTGGAGTTATTGCGTCGAAACCGGCGTTTAAGAAGAATTTGGATGAAAACCCAGGTTTAATGATTACAATAGGGGTTCCCCGTAGGGGACGAACCCCTAATAATAATTAAAGTTGCAAACCAACGTTGTCCGGGGTTCGACAGTTTTGCAAGCAGGGTATTGTATTGGATACAAATGCTGTGTCACAGATATCAAAAGATTATTTAACTTATCGGGCATAGAGAAACTACAGAAGGAGCAGATTGTGCAAACAAACAAGAGCGAGAGAGGGAGGGATTGGCTGTAAAAGGGATCTGCCTCTATCCGTTTAGTAACAGAGTTGTAGATATGTGGAATAGGCTACCGAGTGCTATAATGGGATCAAGAACAATAGAGCTTCAACTTGAAATTAGATAGAACGAGAGGGGTTGGGTGTGAAACGGATCTGCAATGTGTAGGTCAATCGGCTCTGGAGACTCCCGTTTTCTTATTTTTTTATTTTCTCATTTGTGAAGGAGAGAGAGGGAGTATGGCAAGAGAATAGGATGTCGTAAACGTAAGGAAGAGAGCAATAAATATGAGAGAGAGAGAGAGAGAGCGCGGGATGGGTTGGGTGTGAAAGGGATCTGACATGTGTGGGCCAATCGACTCTCTGCAGACTTTGGTTTTCTTATGTTCTCATTTGTGAGAGAGAGAGAGAGAGAGACTAGGATGTCATAAATATAAGGAAGACAGAGATAAATGAGTTTTTATGAGATGGGTTGGGTGTGAAAAGGATATGTCTTGTGTGGGCCAATTGGCTCTCTACAGACTCCCATTTTCTTATGTTCCTATTTCTTACAATTGTGTTTTGGTTGCAGGTATATGATAACATGGGTGTATAGTAAGTAGTGTAAATAACAGGTAACGTTTATGAGATGGGTTGAGTGTGAAAGGGACCTGCCTCATGTGGGCCACTTGGCTCTCTGCAGACTCCCATTTTCATCTTGGTTGCATGTGTAAGGGATCTGCCTCATTTGCACCGGTGTGCAAACAAACAAGAGCGAGAGAGAAAGAGATTGGCTGTGTAAGGGAACTGCCTCTATTCGCTTGGTAAAAGAGTTGTAGATATGTGGAATAGGCTACCAAGTGCTATAGTGGGATCAATGACAATAGAGCTTCAACATAAAATTTGATAAGACGAGATGGATTGGGTGTGAAAGGGATCTGCCGTGTGTGGGCCAATCGGCTCTCTGCAGACTCCCATTTTCATCTTGGTAGCATGTGTAAGGTTCTGCCTCCTTTGTTCCAGTGTGCAAATAAGAGAGAGATTGGCTGTGTAAGGGATCTGCCTCTCGTAACAGAGTCGTAGCTATGTGAAATAGGCTACCTAGTGCTATAGTGGGATCAAGAACAATAGAGAATTTCAAGATAAAATCAGATAAGTCATATGTACGAATTGGGTTGGATGTCAAAGGGATCTGCTTTTTGTGGGCCACTTGTCTCTATGCAGATTCCCATGTTCATCTTGTAAGGGATCTGCCTCATTTGTGTTGATGTGCAAACAAACGAGCGACAGAGAGAGACTGGGTGTGTAAGGGATCTGCCTCTATTCGTTTAGTAACAGAGTTGTAGATATGTGGAATAGGCTACCGAGTCGTATAGCCAATCGGCTCTCTGCAGACTCCTGTTTACTTATGTTCCCATTTGTGAGGGAGAGCGAGGCTCCCTATTTCCTGTTCTCATGCACTAGTACAGTATGTCATAATCGTAAGGAAGACAGCGATAAATAAGAGAGAGAGAGAGATAACTAATGCATAGCCTATAGCAACACTCAAACAAGCACACACATAGCTACACAAGACCATCACACAAGCACACACACACCTATCTAGCGACGAAGTGTCCTGTTTACATATCATACACACTCCCCCCATACCCATTCCATCACTTCGTATGTACGATATTATTTCTGTCTTTTTTACTGTGTATGGATTAAGTTATTGGTGTTCACTCTTGACATATGTGTCCTGCTACTTCTGTATGCATACATAATAGCATGAAAGTGATCAATACGCGCATATGAAGCTATGTATCTCGTATATCGGGGTTCTCTTCCCTTCCATGGTCCACCTCTTATACCTCCCTCCCTCCTCCGTATCCCATATGTGTAAACATTATATTTTAGCTTTCCGAAGGTAAATACTACTTCCGATAAATATCTAGCCTTGTATTTAAATCATGAATCCTGTTTAATGTCATTATTTAATAGAAACATGTGTAAGGGTTACATTAATACACAGGATAAGATAAGCAAATACAAACCTCAGAGCATAATCATTGGCGATCAGAGGGTGGTTGTAGGCTGTGTTGCCAGTTGTACCGCTACATATTACCGCTAGATGTAGAGCTATATTTATTTCAGAATAGCAGCCATTTTTTCATATCTAGAGACATTTACTCAGGATAATTTGAAAATTTCAGACATTCTAGTTATATTACATTGTAAAATTTGCTAAACAAACAAATCAAAACTCTTTAGGAATTGCAGCATTATTCTACCATTGTTTGACTATGTAGCAACATGCTAGCGACTTTTGAGTAAGGATCTAGCGTTATTTTGGGGTAATACTTAGGCAGTGTTGCCAGTTGTTTCGCTACATATTACCGCTAGATGTAGAGCTATTTACTTCAATTTAGCAGCCATTTTTCATATCTAGAGAGAGTTACTAGGGATAATTTGAAAACTCCAGACATTCTAGTCATAATACATTGTAAAATTTGCAAAACAAACAAACCAAAACTCTTTAGAAATTGTAGCATTATTCTAACATTGTTTGATTATGTAGCAACATGGTAGCGACTTTTGAGAAAGGATCTAGCGATATTTTGTGGAGACATACTGGGAGGGTTGGAGGGAGGTGGTGGTTGCAGTGTTGCCAGTTGTAAAGCTACATATTACCGCAAAATGTAGAGCTATTTACTTCAATCTAGTAGCCATTTCTTTTATATCTAGAGACATTTACTATGGATAATTTGAAAATTTCAGACATTCTAGTCATACTACATTGTAAAATTTGCAAAACAAACAAACCAAAACTCTTTACAAATTGCAGCATTATTCTAACATTGTTTGACTATGTAGCAACATGCTAGCGACTTTTGATAAAGGATCTAGCGGTATTTTATGGTAACACTTAGGAGGGTTAAAATACAAGTCACACGGGCAATTGCCAAAACTTTAAAGGTCCATATCATTATTATTAAACTAAGTATTTTGCAAAGGGAGGTATTGTTAAAAACCTTAGCCAATACTCTGTTATTCACCAAAAATAAATTTGAACTATCATTATTATTTGGTAGGGTAGGTATGTATAGCTAGGTTGGCTAAATAATTGCTGGAATTCGTAGGGACTCGAACTGTTTTGAGAGAGTTAAATAAAAATAAAATTATAGATCTGAATAATAAAGAGATTATGTTATTAAGCAAAACTGGGGGATGCGTGGAAGCCTATAGACTGTAGACGGTAAACTTTGTGTGGGTAGCGAATGCGGTTTTAAAGTAATTTAAGAATAGACAGTTTTCAATGCTGCGGCCAAACTATTCCACCCATTTATATTTGTTTGGTATCAAAACGTTCGGAATCGCGAGCCTCACCCAACTACGCAAGCATGGCTTTGATCATCGACGCAGTTTTTAAGATGTGGAATTTTAAGTGGAATTAGAGGTTTTTCAAGATTGCCGGAAAAAAACCCACGTGCAAAAGCAAACCTTCTCTATAACATTTGCGGAGCATTAGTAGTGGAGTCCGTATGTCAAAGCCCAGTCGTTTCCAATGAGTGGAGACGGTATTTAGGCGTCAAGTTTTTCGGGAAATCGGCTGCCACGGACCTGTTTGGCCGCCATGCCGGATGTTTAACATATCAAAAGTTGCCCAATACAAAAACGCACCTCCTGTGAAAGTTTGATCCCGATCCAAAAAGCGGTTCTGGAGTTATTGCGTCGAAACCGGCGCGTAAGAAGAATTTGGATGAAAAACCGGGTTTAATGATTACAATAGGGGTTCCCCGTAGGGGTCGAACCCCTAATTAAAGTTGCAAGCAACGTTGTGCGGGGTTCAAGCGGGCTTGCACACAGGATATTGTGTTGGATACAAGGGCTGTGCCACAAATATCAAAATATCATGTATCTTATCGGGCATGGAGAAAGTACAGAAGGAATATAGTGTAGCCATTTTGGCTATGGCCACTTAGACCATTAAGAAGTGTGACCATTTTGGTTAAAGCTATTAATCCTATACGAGTTGTTGTTGTTGTTGTTCCCTAAGCTGCCTGGCCGAAGAGCCCCGAGTCCCTGAGGAAGGCCATGGCCACGATCGGACTTTCCCACAGAGCTCTCATTGAGTGTAGATTGTGTTTGTCGGGAATTTAGATAAAGAGGTTAAATTACATATCACTGGTACATGAAATATCCCAACAAATAGTTATAATATAATTACCAACGACGTTGTCGATGGGTGTAATCCAGTCCCCCACACACGGCTAGTTCAATTGCATGACATGTAGGAATGTTCACATAATACAATATCGATACAATGAACTTAGCTTAGAGGACTGGTGATGTAGGACTGTTGTTATTATTGTTAGTAGTTGTAGCACATGGTGAACTGTGGGTTGAGTCAGAGCCAGGAGGGAGGAGATGTTGGCTGTATGGTGTTGATTGAGAGACTAAAGGGCCGGCGTCCGATCGCTTCGCGAAATTACATATGGCTGCCGGCTCATAATAATTATAACCCAAAACTTGGTTTCATAATACATCTAGAGCTGATGTAGATATTTATACATTACAGTTAATATTTAACCTAACTTAAGAATAAACTACAATACACAAAGAACCAGCCGAAATCGTACAAGCGATACGATACCGCCAAATTCAAATGTCCTATTGGACCAAAACCTGTCGGGATCATTACCCTATTCCCGACATATTGCCCGCCACGAAAAATGATATACAGGAGCTATATACAGAGAACCAAAAAAGGACATCGAAGTCAAAGATCACCTTGTTTGATCTTAGATCTCCAAAGATCCACGGAACTCATAGCCGTCCTCCTTTTGGGACGAGCGCCACCTGAAGCCTGAGGAGGATCATCCTTCTCATCATCAGCTGCCCCACCTTGAGGAGCACTGTCACCAGCACTCTCCCGCGGAGGGGTATCAGTAGAGACGCCAGGATCATCCGGCAGTTCTACATCCTGCTCCAAGGGATATAACCTTACGACTGGGCGAGTAGTAACCCCAGTCGAAGTTCGTATTCTAGCAACCCTTATAAGACCATCAATGCCCTGGAACAAATCGATAATCCTCCCAAGCTTCCAAAATAACCTAGGACGCTCATCATGAATCAGGACGATATCCCCGATACGAGGCCATCGTTGATTCGTCCCTTTGATCTTATGAGAGTGACGCTCGCGAAGAGACAGCAAATATTCTTGGGTCCACCGTTTCCATAGATCGTCGGACACCTTGTTTACATACTGGAAGCGACGACGTGTGGCGTCAGCATTGCCGAACGTAGGGTCTTGCAGATCTTCGTCATTTACGGACGATCTAGGAAAGGTATTAAGGGTTCGTCCACGTGTTAGCATAGAAGGCGAAATGGGTAAGAGGTCATCAACATCTGCCGAGGTATAGGTCAAGGGCCTGTCGTTGACTGACATCTCAATTTCTATTAAGATGGTTTGTAACTCCCGTCTGGTCACCAGTGCCCTTCCTAATACCTTCTTCATGGCAGATTTGACGATACCGATAGTTCTCTCCCAAATCGCCCCGAACCATGGTGCACGTGCTGGTATAAATATCCACTGACAACCCTTTCCAGTGAGGGTAGCCACAACCTGCGGGTCATCCATTAAACTCTGGAGATATTTAGAGGCCCCGACAAAACAAGTCGCATTATCGCTCATAATAATTTGAGGGAAACCATTGCGGCCTGCAAAGCGTCTTAGAGTATGCAAAAACCACTCACTGGATAGATCGTCAATCAATTCAATATGAATCACTCTGGTTACCGCACATGTGAATAGGACGGCATATACCTTTATGATATTACCGGGCGATTCTCTAACATGAATCGCTCCGGTGTAGTCTACCCCGGTTACCTGAAATGGTTCAGTCCTTTGTACCCTGAACTCAGGCAAGGGAGGTAGATCAACTGGGGAGTAAGGCTTACCCTGTAATCTTTTACAGATAGTACAGCTATTGTGGATTCCTTTAATTGCTTGTCGCATCTTAGGGATCCACCAACGTTGTCGCATATACGCCAGAACATAATTTACACCAAAATGTAGGCAGGTCCGATGGCATTGGCGAATCAACATTTTGGTAATCAAATGAGAGGAGCTAAGGAGGACAGGATATTTAGCAGAATCAATAATGTCCGCTTTTTGTATCCTGCCTCTACACTTAATTATGCCTCCTTCCATATATAATCCTAGCTGCCTCATTAAGTTTGAGGGTTTGGCCTTTGACTCCTTGCTCAGGATTTGATGTTCAGTAGGATAAGATTCCTTTTGTACTAAACATATTAGTGTTACTTCTGCTGATCTAAATTCATGGAGTCTGATATGCTTCGAATCTTCACTAAGGAAAGACCCGTGAGCCCGACTTCTCATGTTGTTAATGAAACGGTATATCCATGCAAATACCCGTATTACTTCATCATAGCTGCCGTAACGTTCCCACTCTACCAACTTGTTATCCTGATGTGTAGTACTCACATTCGAACTACTTAACACATCATCTTGGGGCCGACTTGAAGGATCAGATATGCATTCCCTGAAATCCTGAGGCCATTCAGTTGGAGATGTAAGCCATGGAGGTCCATGCCACCAAATAGAGGAAGACATAAACTGCTGTGCCGAGATCCCCCGGGAAATTATGTCACTGGGGTTATCCCTGGTGCTCACATAGCGAAATGTAGCTGTAGGAACTAAGTCATGAATCTCATCAGTGCGATTAGAAACATAAACAGGTAACACTTTCTGGCTGTGTACCCATGAAAGCGCTATTTGACTGTCGCTCCAGACATAGACGTTATTAATCTGTAGTATGTCTGCATAGGCAACCAGTGTAAACTTTATTAGACGAGCAGACAGAAGCAATGTAGTAAGTTCTAATTTAGGAACTGTAATCTTCTTTATAGGGGCTACTTTGGCCTTCGCTATAGCCAGCGTCGCTTCACTACCATTGCATATGTATATGGCAGTACCGTACGCACTATTACTAGCATCAGAAAAGGCATGTAGATCCACCTGTTGACCACTAATAACCTGACGATTAAGTTGGACCTTGCAACATGTGGAAAGGTCCGACCAAATCAACCGCCAAGTATCTTGTAACTCAGTCGGGAGGGGCGTGTCCCAATCTAGTTTTAGCCGCCACAGTTGCTGTAAAAACATACGAGCACGGATTGTTACAGGCAACAAAAAACCTAGGGGATCAAACAACCTCGCTGACAAGCTTAAGCAGTTCCGCTTGGTCATAAGCTCACTGCCGCATGGGGTGTGACAGAAGGATATACAATCTGTGGTAGTGTCCCATTTGTGGCCTAAAAACTTCACCTCACTATTCTCAGTAGCTACACCGTCAGAAGCAAATTGACCTTTCAAAAGATCACTATTAGTGGCCCATTCTCTTAAGTATAAATGAGCCTTGGCAAATATATCACGGATCTCCCAGCATCTCTTGAGCAATAAATCTTCATTGTCTCCGGTGCCTTGAAGATTGTTCACATAGATCCCCTGCTTGATCTCATTCTTGAAGTCAGGATCTAGTCCAGCCTCCTCAAGATGACGCAAGATAGTAGCGTTGAGAAGGAACTGGGAACAGGTCGCCCCGAATAAGACGACTCTGAACCTGTAGACCAGGTACTCTGAATCTAGATCCATTGGGTCCCGTGGCCATAAAAATCTTGTCTTCACGATGGAGTTGAAGCATCAGGAAGGCCTTCTCAATATCGGCGACCCATGCAAACTTATGACATCTGAAGCGCAACATAATTTGCGCTAGATCAGAGACCAGGGACGGACCCGTGTACAGACAATCATTCAGGCTATAGGAGCGATCACTAGATTTAGCAGAGCAGTCATACACAATACGAACAGGAGTGGTGGAACTGTCCTTTTTAATCCCATGGTGAGCAAGGTAATGGATGTTATCCCCATATTCACTGAGATCTACTCTCTCCACAAATCCACGTTGTACCTGCTCGGCCAAAACTGCCGCATAAGTCTCACAATAACTTGGATCCTTGACAAACTGCTTCTGAAGGCCACGTAACCTACCAAGTGCTAGATGGAAATTAGTAGGTAATTTACTCTTGTTATCATTCCAAGGGAGCCTTACCACATACTGACCTCTGCCAGAGTCATACGTTACAGTCTCTTCATACGAGCTTAACGCTAGCTTGGACTCACGATCAAGTTCATGTGGGTCAATTCCAATATTATCCAAGTCCCATAGCTTATCTATATCAGTACATGTATTATCAGGCACATTTGGCCGAATATATTTATCTATGGGGCTTACTGCTACCTTGAGGACCGTAACCACCTCCACCTGTGTGTCTTTAGAGGAAGTAGCATAGGATCCAGAAATGGCATACCCTTGGATCGTGGGGAGCATTATAAGCTTATCTACCCGCCGGTATCCAGGGTGAACCAGGTCGTAGTAATAATCAGCTCCGACCAGTAGCATAATACCATTGTTAGCAGAGAGTTGATCATCAGCCAGTTTATAACCCTTGCTTCTGAGATATTTCAAATGTGGTTGAATCTCTGATGCTATATAGAAACTGGGTAGTGTGTCGACCACAACAGCCTTGATGGGACATACCTTTTTTCTATAAACATATGAAATCTCCACTATATCATAGTCACTGGAATCTATTTCACCAGTGAAACCATGGAGACGCAAATTCTCTTGACCCTTGCTGGTACACTTGAGCTGGGGTAATGATGACCGCAGAACGAATGACCTCTGTGAGCACTGGTCAAGTAAGGTGCGCGTCATTATAGTATTATTATTACTCCCCACTACTGGCAGCACCTGTCTTTATGGTCCCCCCCAGGGGGGGGGACCATAAATGCCCCCTCATCCGACCGACCATCCCCTGACGACCCCACACAATTACCTGGACCTCGGCCTGTTACTCTTTCTATTAATTTCTGCAACATTCGCGGACTTTCCTCTAACTTTCACTCTGTTGAGCACCATCTCTCCTCCTACAAACCTGATCTTCTCTTCCTCACCGAAACCCAGGTGTCTGTAGCAACATCCAGCAACCCCTTCTCTGTATCCTCCTACTTTCTCTATCCTAGTTTCAAAGCCAAAGGCAGATGTTGTGCATATGTGCACAACAAACTCACTTGCTCTCGTGTTCCCGATTTCGACTCCTCTGAATTCTCAACTTTATGGCTCAAACTTTCCTGTCATTCTCTTACTAAATATTTCTGTGCTGTCTATCTTTCCCCTAACTCTACCAACTTTCCGAAATTCTTTGACTATCTAAACTCTACAGTGGAACACATTCTATCCATTTCTCCTTTCTCAGAAATCTCCATCTTAGGAGATTTCAACGTTCACCACCACCAATGGCTCTCCTCTCACACTACTGATCCACCTGGTGAACAAGCCTACGTCTTTTCTATCCTAAATGACCTAGAGCAGTTAGTTCAGCAACCCACCCGTATCCCGGATCGCATCGGAGATCGGCCCAACATTCTTGACCTGTTTCTAACTTCTAACCCTTCTTCTTATACTGTCGATCTTTTCTCTCCTTTGGGCTCCTCCGACCATAAACTTATCTCTGTCACCTGTCCTATCTCTCCAGTACAGCCACCCGATCCTCCTAGCCGGCGGCGCTTGTGGCACTTTGGCGCTGCCGACTGGGAGGCTCTTCGGCAGTACTTCTTTGATTTCCCATGGAATGATTTCTGCTTCCATGGCCGAGGACCCTCGGAGAGTGCTGAACGCATTACCGAGGTAATCCTATCGGGCATGGAAGCATACATTCCATTCTCTTTCTCTCAGACTAATGCTAAAAAATCTTGGTTTACTCACGCCTGTTCTACTGCTGTCCGCAATAAGGAGGAAGCATTCAAACGGTACCGACGCCTTAAAACTCAAGACTCTCATTCTTCATATGTTTCTGCCCGGAATCAAGCCAAATCTGTTCTTCGACTTGCCAAACACTCTTTCATCAAAAATAAATGCACTGAACTATCCAACTCTAGCTCTTCGCAAGCATTCTGGCATCTAGCCAAAAACCTCTCCAAAAATTTCTCTTCCTCGTCTTTCCCTCCCCTTTCCCACTCTGATGGCACAACCATCACTTCTTCCTCTGACAAAGCTAAACTCTTCGCTCAAACTTTTGCTAGAAACTCCACCTTGGATGATTCCGGTGCTATTCCTCCCTCTCCGCCCTCCTCTCTCTTACTTATGCCTAATATCCTAATCTCTTATAAAGATGTACTTTCTACCCTCTCTGGGCTTAACACTAATAAGGCGTACGGTCCGGACGGTGTTCCTCCTGTTGTTCTCAAAAACTGTGCTTCCGTGCTGACTCCCTGCCTAGGCAAACTCTTTCGTCTCTGTCTATCCTCTAACGTCTTCCCTTCATGCTGGAAGTTTGCTCACATTCAACCTGTCCCAAAGAAGGGTGACCGCTCTCAACCCTCCAACTATCGTCCAATTGCTCTTATCTCTTGTCTTTCTAAAGTTTTTGAAACTATTCTTGCTTCCAAATTTCTTAAGCATTTCTCTTCTCATAATCTGCTCTCAGATCGCCAGTATGGCTTCCTTAAGGGTCGCTCTACTGGTGATCTTCTTTCATATCTTACTAACTCTTGGTCATCCTCCTTTCGGGACTTCGGTGAGACTTTTTCTATTGCACTAGACATATCGAAAGCCTTCGATAGAGTCTGGCATAAATCTTTAATTTCTAAACTACCCTCCTTCGGTTTCTATCCCTCCATCTGTGCCTTTGTCTCTAATTTCCTTTCCGGCCGTTCCATAGCTGCGGTTGTGGACGGCAATTGTTCACTTCCTCACCCTATAAACTCCGGTGTTCCTCAGGGCTCTGTCCTATCTCCTATTCTCTTTCTAATTTTTATAAATGATCTCCTTAACTGTACCTTAATTCCCATCCATTCATACGCAGACGACTCAACCTTACACTACTCCATTAGTTTTTCAGAACGCCCCAGCCAGCAATCCCTCAACGACAAACGTAATGAAGCCATAGAACTCTTAAATTCTGATCTAAATACTATTTCCAATTGGGGCAGAGAAAACCTTGTTAACTTTAATGCTTCCAAAACCCAATTTCTCCATCTATCTACCCGTCAGGATCTCCCAGCGGACTATCCCTTATTCTTCAACAATACAAAAATCAACCCTTCATCTTCTCTCAATATTCTTGGTATCTCTTTTTCTTCTGCTCTCATTTGGAAGGACCATATTACCAGTCTTGCTAAGGCAGCCTCCCAGAAGCTGGGTGTGCTCAACCGCCTTAGGGGGTTCTTTTCCCCTGCACAGCTTCTTGCTCTGTACAGGGGCATAGTGCGCCCTTGTATTGAGTATTGTTCACATGTGTGGGGAGGTTCCTCTCACACCGCTCTCCTAGACAAAGTTGAAAGGAAGGCCTTTCGTATCATTAACTCCCGTCCACTCACCAACTCTCTGCAATCTCTCTCTCTCCGCCGCAATGTTGCATCTCTCTCGCTATTCTATCGCTACTATAATAATCAGTGTTCCTCAGAGCTATCCCAGTGCATACCACCTCCTTTACGTAGGACACGTGGTACCCGTCTTGCAACTCAATCCCACCCCTACTCTGTGCAACTCTCCAACCCAAGAGTGAAACGTTACTCTCAAACTTTCTTCTACTCAACATCTGAGCTCTGGAACTCTCTCCCAGAATCAGTCTTTCCCTCTTCCTATGACTTAAATTGCTTCAAACTCTGTGTGTCCAGGCATTTTGGCTCGAACGTCCCTTGATTTTGGCCCTGTCACTCTTTCAACTATGGGGGAGGCACTCGCTATAGGCAGTTATGCCTTTTGCCTCCCTCAATCACATAGAAAAAAAAAAAAAAAAAAAAAAAATCTATTTAAACTTCCCTTCATCCCTCTCTTAAGAATCTTAAGTTTCTTTAAATCTGTCATCGTTAAGGTCTAATTTTAAGCAACTTAAAACTACAATGAGGTCAGACTACAAACCGTTAATCGCTTAGGAATCAACAGCGGCAAACCCCCATTACTTAAGAAATTTAAAAAAAATTTGGTCCTGATGTGGCGGCGTCTACGCCGTGGGGCCACCTCCCGGGGCTGCCAACCGCGGATGGCTGCCGACCCTCCACGGCCGAAGACAAAATCAACGACCAGTGGAGGAAAACCAGATGCCGGCCGCGGGGAGCAGTTTCGGGAGCCAAACCGTTACAACCATCCCCTGCCCCCTCCCTGGGGGCACGGGTCCTTGGAGCGGCTTCGGTCGCGCCGGGAATTTCCACACCTCTCACACCACACACATCAGACAGTTTTTCCTACACCGAGAAATGACTCTCCGGCTGTCATTTCTCGAAGACTTCTTCTAGCCGGAGACATTGAGAGCAACCCAGGACCCACGTACACATACATATGTCCAACTTGCTCAAAACCCATCACTTCGAGTCGCCATACTAAAGGTTCAGTTCTCTGCAATTCATGCAGGAACTGGACCCACTTCACCTGCACAACACTTGCCTCCAAGAAACACTACACAAACACCTGGACCTGTTCCTCATGCCCCTCCCTCTCCCAGTCAAATTCCTCACCTAAAACCCGTCCACCTCTCCTCCCCAGCCCACCTAACCTTCCCATATCATCCACTCCCCCCCCTAAAACCCGTCCACCTCTCCTCCCTAACCCACCTAACCTTCCCATACCATCCACATCCTCAACTCAACACACCACACCCCATCCTAATCCATTCCAACCCCCATCTCCTGCTCCCCAATCCCCACCCCCACCTCACCCATCCCAACCCCCAGCCCCTCCCTCACCCCCACCCCCACCCCATCCTCGTGCAGCAGCACCCAACATACATCGTGCACATAACATTAACATTCTTCAATTGAACATAGATGGCATCAACACAAAGAAACACGAACTCTCACACTTCATCAAACAACACAACATACACATTGCCATCTTACAAGAAACAAAACTCCGCACAACACAAAAAACACCCACATTTCATAATTTCACCACCATCAGACAAGACCGGGCTGTCGGCGGGGGCGGTGGACTCATCACCCTGGTACACAAAGAAATATCATACATAGTAACCAGTGTACAAACCAAATCCCTCCTCCCCCCAAATGATAACACAACAGAAATACAATCAATTAAAATACGCACTGGCAACAACTCCAACATAACCATCATAAACACATACATCCCTCCCCAAACATCCCCTACAGTACCAAATGAATACAGACCACACTTACAACACATCACAAACACCCCACACATCATCCTGGGTGGTGACTTCAACGCCAAGACATCGGCCTGGTTTGTCGACAACCCCGACACAGACAGAGGGCTGGTACTACAAAACCAAACCGATAACCTCATCATCCTTAACGACATCCATCAACATACCCATATTCCTCACCAAGCCCTCTATAACCCATCATCTCCTGACATCACCTTTTGCTCCCCAGAACTCGCCCCCACAACATCCTGGAGGGTGGTCAGAACCTTAGGCTCTGACCACCTCCCGATCATTATCACCACCAAAACCAGACTCACCCCAGCTAGCCACAAACACACATACACCAATTATAAAAGAGCTAACTGGGAAGCATTCACAAATGAGACAGAACAACACTTCACAACTCTAAACAGTACACCCATCACTAACATCAACAATGCTGTACACATACTCAATAAAACGATCCAAAACGCTGACAAGAAACACATTCCAAGAGGTAACAGGAAAAGACACAACCCCAACTTCACACCAGAAATTCAAAACCTCATCAGACAACGCGACATACTGAAACACTCCCCAGCACCCACACACAAGACATCACACAACAAATTCAAGCACTCAACACCCAAACTAACAACAAAATACAAGAACAACAAAATTTAAAGTGGAATAACTTCCTACAAACACTTGATCACAAAACAAACCCCAAAAACTCTACAAAACACTAAACAGCATCACACTTTCCAACAGCAACACAACACAATCACATGCTGCAATCACAACAACAGACTCTACTCCTTCATGTAAACAACAAGCAAACACTCTCATCAATCACTTTTCACATGTCAGCCACCTAAAACCTCACAAAGACGACCGACATGTCATCCGACGTAAGACAATTCCCCACAGACCCTGACTATACACCCTTCACCAATCACCAGACAAAGCATATCATCAACAATCTCAAGCACTCACCCGCCTGTGGCCTAGACAACATAAGCAACATACACCTCAGACACCTGGGACCACAAGGCATACAAGCACTCACTAACATATCAAACTACAGCTATTCACACAACACAATACCAGACATTTGGAAGCATGGTATCATCATCACATTCCCCAAACCCAACAAAGACCCCACGCTACCCTCCTCGCACCGCCCCATCACACTTCTTTGCTCCCCCTCCAAAGTTATGGAACGCCTAGTATTACAACTAATTACACCTGACCTACCCCTAGCTCCAACACAACATGGCTTTAGGCCACTGCACTCCACAAACACTCTTCTCACAGACCTTACACAAAGAGCTTTCAACGGCATTAACTCAGCTAGACCACCACACAGATCACTATTAGCCACACTCGACATTAGTAAAGCCTTCGATGCCATCCCCCGCCACAACCTAACAAACAAAATCTACAACACAAACATGCACAACAACACAAAAAGGTGGCTGGCCAACTTCCTAGCAGGCAGATGTGCACACGTATCTTTTGCCGGTCAGTCATCTAAAATCAGAAACTTTCCAAACGGAGTCCCACAAGGATCCGTCCTATCGCCCGCACTCTTCAATCTGTACATGCACGATATAACTACACCCAATACTCCCCAAATAAACTTAGCCTCCTATGCAGATGACATAACACTCACATGCACACACCATGACCCAAAAAGAGCAACAGATCTCCTTCAACCCTATCTCAACACACTACATGGTTGGTGCACTACAAACAGACTTAATCTAGCCCCAGCCAAATCCACCGCAACCCTGCTCACAAGTTGGACAGGAGAACACGAATACATCCCTCAACTCACCATAAACAACACACCCCTAACACATACACACACCCAAAATCCTAGGAGTAACATATGATACTCATATGACATTCAAACAGCACACCACAAACATTAAAAAGAAACTGACACCCAGACTTAACGCCCTCAGGTCACTTGCTCACACAAATTTGGACACAACAAAGAAACTACCACCACAGTATATAAACAATACATAAGATCAGTGATGGAATACGCAAGCCCAGCCTGGGCTTCTAACCTAGCTGAAACACATCATAAGACCTTACAGACTATTCAAAACAAAGCCCTGAAGATCATTACAGGCTGCACAGCTACTTCACCCACAGATCACCTACATCAAGAAACCAAAATTCTCAAAGTCAAAGACCATCTGGACATGAGAGGCACTCAATTCCTGGCAGCAGCCTCCACGAACCAAGACCACCCACTAAACTACATGGCAACACACCCACAGACACCTAGAAATATCAAAACAACACCCAGCACACGGTATCACACACAATTATTGTCCTCTCTCCCTCCCTGCCCACCCCGAACCAACTTCCAGAAGCACATCCATACTCATATCTCTCACCGATCCATCCACTCACTCACAGACAACACGCAGCTGCATGCACGACCTCCCAAAATCCATCCTTCCGAATCCTCCCTTCCTCGCGAGGACAGAGTCCACCTGGCCAGGCTAAGATGCGGACACCATCCAGCTCTCCTGAGCTATCAGAAGAGACTGGATGACTCCGTTGTCGATGCCTGCCCGGGATGTAACACAGCACCCCATACCATTAAACACATCATAGAAGACTGCATTTCACACAACCACTTACGCCAACAACACAATCTACACTCAATGAGAGCTCTGTGGGAAAGCCCGATCGTGGCCATGGCCTTTCTCAGGGACTCGGGGCTGTTCGGCCAGGCAGCTTAGGGAACAACAACAACAACAACAACTTAAGAAATTTACTCAAAAAGAATTACATAATACTTACATCCCCCCTTAATATAAACTATCGAAAGGAAATTATCTAACTAGACAAAATAATTAAATACTAAATCCATTAAAAGAAAGGGTAAGGTGAAGCACTAATTATTGTAAGCCCTTTATAGGTAAGCCTAGTTGGTTAAGCTACAATCATGAGGTCTGACTATTAACTGTCAATCGCTTAGGAATTAACAAAGACCGACACTCATGACCGTCACTTTAAGCAACCAGGCCTAGGCTATTATGAAATTTAAATATAAAAGGTCACATGAGAACCCTCCCCACCAGCAAAATTAATAATGAGTCCCACAATGACACAACAACAACGAACACCACAGGCACACCACCAAAGCGAAATGAACAGCAACCGCAGACACCCACAGGCCTAGACTGCTTAGCCTAGCCTAGCCAGGAGCGCAAAATGGTGCCCGACGAAACTACCCCTACCCCAATCTCCAGCCCAGCTAACCCACCAAAAAACGTCAAGGATCACACGCCCAAAAAACCCTGGAAACTAGTCCCAAAAAAGATAGAGACGGCGCCTAAAAGGTAAAAAACACGAGGGAAGAAGCTGGGTCTAAACTAGGGAAATGGCAGTCGGCCAACAACGCGCGAGGCGGCAGCCATTTGTAAGCCTACAAGCGTCAAGGAAGCAAACAAAACGGTACTTCTTCGGTATGGAAGCTTTAGGGCACGAAGGACCATTATTTGTCGGGAATTTAGATAAAGAGGTTAAATTACATATCACTGGTACATGAAATATCCCAACAAATAGTTATAATATAATTACCAACGACGTTGTCGATGGGTGTAATCCAGTCCCCCACACACGGCTAGTTCAATTGCATGACATGTAGGAATGTTCACATAATACAATATCGATACAATGAACTTAGCTTAGAGGACTGGTGATGTAGGACTGTTGTTATTATTGTTAGTAGTTGTAGCACATGGTGAACTGTGGGTTGAGTCAGAGCCGGGAGGGAGGAGATGTTGGCTGTATGGTGTTGATTGAGAGACTAAAGGGCCGGCGTCCGATCGCTTCGCAAAATTACATATGGCTGCCGGCTCATAATAATTATAACCCAAAACTTGGTTTCATAATACATCTAGAGCTGATGTAGATATTTATACATTACAGTTAATATTTAACCTAACTTAAGAATAAACTACAATACACAAAGAACCAGCCGAAATCGTACAAGCGATACGATACCGCCAAATTCAAATGTCCAATTGGACCAAAACCTGTCGGGATCATTGCCCTATTCCCGACAGTGTTGTTGGTGTAAGTGGTTGTGTGAAATGCAGTCTTCTCTGATGTGTTTAATGGTATGGGGTGCTGTGTTACATCCCGGGCAGGCGTCGACAACGGAGTCATCCAGTCTCTTCTGATAGCTCAGGAGAGCTGGATGGTGTCAGCATCTCAGCCTGGCCAGGTGGACTCTGTCCTAGCGAGGAAGGGAGGATTCGGAAGGATGGATTTTGGGAGGTCGTGCTTGCAGCTGCGTGTTGTCTGTGAGTGAGTGGATGGATCGGCGAGAGATATGAGTATGGATGTGCTTCTGGAAGTTGGTTCGGGGTGGGCAGGGAGGGAGAGGACAGTAATTGTGTGTGATACCGTGTGCTGGGTGTTGTTTTGATATTTCTTGGTGTCTGTGGGTGTGTTGCCATGTAGTTTAGGGGGTGGTCTTGGTTCGTGGAGGCTTCTGCCAGGAATTGAGTGCCTCTCATGTCCAGATGGTCTTTGACTTTGAGGATTTTGGTTTCTTGATGTAGGTGATCTGTGGGTGCAGTAGCTGTGCAGCCTGTAATGATCTTCAGGACTTTGTTTTGAATAGTCTGTAAGGTCTTATGATGTGTTTCAGCTAGGTTAGAAGCCCAGGCTGGGCTTGCGTATTCCATCACTGATCTTATGTATTGTTTATATACTGTGGTGGTAGTTTCTTTGTTGTGTCCAAATTTTGTGTGAGCAAGTGACCTGAGGGCGTTAAGTCTGGGTGTCAGTTTCTTTTTAATGTTTGTGGTGTGCTGTTTGAATGTCATATGAGTATCATATGTTACTCCTAGGATTTTGGGTGTGTGTGTATGTGCTAGGGGTGTGTTGTTTATGGTGAGTTGAGAGATGTATTCGTGTTCTCCTGTCCAGCTTGTGAGCAGGGTTGCAGTGGATTTGGCTGGGGCTAGATTAAGTCTGTTTGTAATGCACCAGCCATGTAGTGTGTTGAGATAGGGTTGAAGGAGATCTGTTGCTCTTTTTGGGTCATGGTGTGTGCATGTGAGTGTTATGTCATCTGCATAGGAGGCTAAGTTTATTTGGGGCGTATTGGGTGTAGTTATATCGTGCATGTAGAGATTGAAGAGTGCGGGCGATAGGACGGATGCTTGTGGGACTCCGTTTGGAAAGTTTCTGATTTTAGAAGACTGACCGGCAAAAGATACGTGTACACATCTGCCTACTAGGAAGTTGGCCAGCCACCTTTTTGTGTTGTTGTGCATGCTTGTGTTGTAGATTTTGTTTGTTAGGTTGTGGTGGGGGATGGCATCGAAGGCTTTACTAATGTCGAGTGTGGCTAATAGTGACCTGTGTGGTGGTCTAGCTGAGTTGATGCCGTCAAAAGCTCTTTGTGTAAGGTCTGTGAGAAGTGTGTTTGTGGAGTGCAGTGGCCTATAGCCATGTTGTGTTGGAGCTAGGGGTAGGTCGGGTGTAATTAGTTGTAATACTAGGCATTCCATGACTTTGGAGGAGGAGCAAGGGAGTGTGATGGGGCGGTGCGAGGAGGGTAGCGTGGGGTCTTTGTTGGGTTTGGGGAATGTGGTGATGAGACCATGCTTCCAAATGTCTGGTATTGTGTTGTGTGAATAGCTGTAGTTTGATATGTTAGTGAGTGCTTGTATGCCTTGTGGTCCCAGGTGTCTGAGGTGTATGTTGCTTATGTTGTCTAGGCCACAAGCAGGTGAGTGCTTGAGATTGTTGATGATATGCTTTGTCTGGTGATTGGTGAAGGGTGTATAGTCAGGGTCCGTGGGGAATTGTCTCTTACGTCGGATGACACGTCGGTCGTCTTTTTGAGGTTTTAGGTGGCTGACATGTGAGAAGTGATTGATGAGAGTGTTTGCTTGTTGTTTACATGAAGGAGTAGAGTCTGTTGTTGTGATTGCAGCATGTGATTGTGTTGTGTTGCTGTTGGAGAGTGTGATGCTGTATAGTGTTTTGTAGAGTTTTTCGGGGTTTGTTTTGTGGTCAAGTGTTTGTAGGAAGTTAGTCCAATTTAGTTATTGTTGTTCTTGTATTTTGTTGTTAGTTTGGGTGGTGAGTGCTTGGATTTGTTGTGTGATGTCTTGTGTGTAGGGTGCTGGGGAGTGTTTCAGTATGTCGCGTTGTCTGATGAGGTTTTGAATTTCTGGTGTGAAGTTGGGGTTGTGTCTTTTTCTGTTACCTCTTGGAATGTGTTTCTTGTCAGCGTTTTGGATAGTTTTATTGAGTATGTGTACAGCATTGTTGATGTTAGTGATGGGTGTACTGTTTAGAGTTGTGAAGTGTTCTGTCTCATTTGTGAATGCTTCCCAGTTAGCTCGTTTATAATTGGTGTATGTGTGTTTGTGGCTAGCTGGGGTGAGTCTGGTTTTGGTGGTGATAATGATCGGGAGGTGGTCAGAGCCTAAGGTTCTGACCACCCTCCAGGATGTTGTGGGGGCGAGTTCTGGGGAGCAAAAGGTGATGTCTGGAGATGATGGGTTATAGAGGGCTTGGTGAGGAATATGGGTATGTTGATGGATGTCGTTAAGGATGATGAGGTTATCAGTTTGGTTTTGTAGTACCAGCCCTCTGTCTGTGTCGGGGTTATCGACAAACCAGGCCGACGTCTTGCCGTTGAAGTCACCACCCAGGATGATGTGTGGGGTGTTTGTGATGTGTTGTAAGTCTGGTCTGTATTCATTTGGTACTGTAGGGGATGTATGTGTTTATGATGGTTATGTTGGAGTTGTTGCCAGTGCGTATTTTAATTGATTGTATTTCTGTTGTGTTATCATTTGGGAGGAGGAGGGATTTGGTTTGTACACTGGTAACTATGTATGATATTTCTTTGTGTACCAGGGTGATGAGTCCACCGCCTCCGCCGACAGCCCGGTCTTGTCTGATGGTGGTGAAATCATGAAATGTGGGTGTTTTTTGTGTTGTGCGGAGTTTTGTTTCTTGTAAGATGGCAATGTGTATGTTGTGTTGTTTGATGAAGTGTGAGAGTTCGTGTTTCTTTGTGTTGATGCCATCTATGTTCAATTGGAGAATGTTAATGTTATGTGCACGATGTATGGTGGGTGCTGCTGCACGAGGATGGGGTGTGGGAGGGGGTGGGGATGAGGGTGAGGGAGGGGCTGGGGGTTGGGATGGGTGAGGTGGGGGTGGGGATTGGGGAGCAGGAGATGGGGGTTGGAATGGATTAGGAGGGGGTGTGGTGTGTTGAGTTGAGGATGTGGATGGTATGGGAAGGTTAGGTTAGGGGGGTTAGGGAGGAGAGGGGGATGGGTTTTAGGGGGGGAAGTGGATGATATGGGAAGGTTAGGTGGGTTGGGGAGGAGAGGTGGACGGGTTTTAGGCGAGGGATTTGACTGGGAGAGGGAGGGGCATGAGGAACAGGTCCAGGTGTTCGTGTAGTGTTTCTTGGAGGCAAGTATTGTGCAGGTGAAGTGGGTCCAGTTCCTGCATGAATTGCAGAGAACTGAACCCTTAGTGTGGCGACTCGATGTGATGGGTTTTGAGCAAGTTGGACATATTTATGTGTAGGTGGGTCCTGGGTTGCTCTGAATGTCTCCGGCTAGAAGAAGTCTTCGAGAAATGACAGCCGGAGAGTCATTTCTCGGTGTAGGAGAAACTGTGTGATGTGTGTGTGTGGTGTGAGAGGTGTGGAAATTCCCGGCGCGACCGAAGCCGCTCCAAGGACTCCTGTACGAGTAGGCATAATTGCCCGAAATTGCCTTCATTCCCTGCTCATTTTCATGCATAAGCCAGAGCCAGAGCGTAATACGATTATGTATTCGTGAAAGTACGGTAATAGCATTCAAATTACTCCTGAATCATCCCTGTACGACGTCTGGTTTTCTTGTAAGGATCTTGCAAACGAAGGGCAAAATTGCTAAAAATTACCAAATCCGATAGGCGAAATCGCTAAAAATTACCAATTATTTTCTGTTTTCGCTATGTGTGACGCTGCACACAAACCTCAGTGTCGTGGCGGGGCCTGTAGGCTCCGGCTGACGTCCATCCGTGCTGCTTGCAACAGCTGGCCTGGCTCACAGGCTTCAAAATAGCCGGAAAATCGTCTCCGTCATATGAGGGGCCCCGCGGGAATTGGGTTAAGAAGTGTGGTTGTTTTTATTATTTGATAGGGTCACCATAAGGGTAATGGTGTGGCATTTTTTCCGTACAGAAGCTTGGCCTTTTTGGTTGGGGCTTCTTAGGAATGTGACCTTTTTCGTTAGCCATGGAGAAACTGCAGAGGTACAAATTATTATAAGCAACCTCATGTTAAAAATATCTTATATATTTTTGCTTAGCTTTACTTGGCATTCCTCTTCCTCATGTATCTAGCAATTTAACCCCCTCAAACTCCTTATGACGTGATGGTGTGGTAATTACCCCGGGCCAAAAAGCTCTAAAAGACGATCGAGTGATAACTCAAGCGAGCTTGAAATACGCAGGCGTTTCGTTCATGGTCACCCCTTCGGGGATCAAGGTGTCCGGCAATATATACCGGTAGGCTATAGATAAATTCATTTTTGGGCTATTTCTTCCATTTTATTTATCCTGTTAAAGTGCTTGATTGATTTTTGTGCTAATGTAGTTAGTATTTGGTGTAATTTTACATATTTCAGCTAAATCTGAAGAGCACATGCAATTTATTTGTGCATGTTCAGTAAGTATTGCTGGGAAAGGGTTAACGTATTCATCTTTTGGGGTATTTATTCTATGTTTTTATCCTGTTTCTGTGATTGATTGAGTTTTGTGCTAATGTAGTTGGTATTTGGTATAATTTTACATATTTTAGATAAATCAGAAGAGCAGATGCAATATATTTGGGCATTTTCAGTCAGTATTGCTGGGGAAACGGTTAACATACAGTATTCATCATAGGAAGGGAAGAGGATGTGTAGCTCAGATCTTTGCCCTGAAATATGTTGTGGAGAAATATCTTGAGAAGGGACAAAAGTTGTATGCTGCCTTCATGGACTTGGAGAAGGCCTATGACAGAGTTGATAGAGAAGGTACCGGTATGTAGAAAGTACTTGGAATATACGGAGCAGATAGCAAGTTGCTGAAAGCAGTGAAAAGCATGTATGAGGGTGCAAAGGTGTCAGTATGTGTTTAGAATGAACAGAGCGAGTTCTTTGATCTGAATTTTGGGTTAAAGAAAGGGTGTGTGATGTCCCCGTGGTTGTTCAATATATACTGTACTGTATATGGATGGAGTCATAAAAGAAATGCAAGGATGAGCAGTGGATGTTGGTGTACCACTAATAAGGGAAGGCAACGAGTGGAATGACAGAGTTGATAGAGAAGGTATGTGGAAAGTACTGAGAATATATGGAGTAGATGGCAAGTTGCTGAAAGCAGTGAAGAGTATGTATGAGAGTGCAAAGGTATCAGTACGTGTGAAGAATGAACAGAGGGAGTTCTTTGATCTGAATGATTGGTAAAGCAAGGGTGTGTGATGTCCCGATGGTTGTTCTATATATACAGTATATGGATGGAGTCATAAAAGAAATACAAGGAAGAGCAGTGGATGTTTGTGTACTGCTGTTTGCTGATGATATGAATGGGAGTTGCAGGGTCTGGTAAATATGTTTGGAACAGTGTGCGAAAAATGGAATCTGAAGGTAAATGCGGGGAAGAGCAAGGTTATGGTCTTCGAAAGGGGTGAAGCCACAGAGTGTGAGGTGAAGTTGAACGGTCAGGCTATGGAGATTGTCAGCTCATTTAAGTATCTTGGCAGTGTACAGAGTAAAGATGGGAGTATGGATGAAGAAGTGTGGGAGAGGGTGCAACAGGGGAAGAGGGTTGTAGGAATGCTGAAAGCAGTAACATGAAATAGGGTGGTCAGCATGGAACTGAAGAAGTTATTGCATGACAGTGTGGTAATCCCGACACTGACTTACAGAAGCGAAGCATGGACGTTATTGGAGAGATTCAAACCAAGAGTGAAAGGGATGGAAATGAGTTACTTGAGAAGTGTGTGCAGAGTTACATGGAGGGATAGACAGACGAATGAGGAAGTACGAGAGAGGTGTGGTGTGAATGTACTGGAATGTACGAAAATGAACACCTTGAGATGGTTCGGTCATGTGGAACGTATGGGAAGCGAGAGAATAACTAAGAAGCGTGTACGAGTGAGGTGGAAAGACAGAGGGAGAAATAAACCGAGAGAGAGGTGGAAGGATGGAGTTAAGAAGTATATGCGTGAAAGCGGTGCTGGATGGGAGGAGGGGCATTGACTGACTGGGGACAGAGGTGCATAGGGGTGTTTCGTTTGTGGCCAATCATTCGGGGATCAAGTCGTCCGTCAATAGATAGATAGATAAATTCATCTTTAGGGCCATTTCTTACATTTTCTTCATCCTGTTAGTTTACTTTATTACATTTTTTGGTAATGTAGTTGGTAATTGGTGTAATTTTACATATTTCAGATAAAGGATGTCAACAGAATAACAAATGATGAGCTGAAGAGACGTTTAGGTATAAAGAGTATTAGCGAGGAGATGCGTACAAGTAAACTGGGATGGTATGGACATGTGGAGAGAATGGATGAACAAAATTGGGCGAAAAGATGCAGGTCTGCAATTGTGGAGGGAGCTGCACCAAGGGGTGGACCGAGTAAGACCTGGGATCGGACTATACGTGCCGATCTCAAATCCAAAAACTTGACAAGTAAAGCATCCCTTAACAGGGTTGCCTGGAACGCCACCATTAGGAAAAGAGACTGAAACTGCACATCTGTGTGGAGAACTCAGTCTTAAAATGTTATGTACGTATGTATGTATAAATCTGGAGAGCACATGCAATCTATTTAGGCATTTTCATTCAGTATTGCTGGGTAAAGGGTTAACATATTAATCTTTTGGAGTATTTCTTCCATTTATTTATCCTTTTAGTGAGTTTTATTGATTTCAGTGCTACTGTAGTGGTATTTGGTGTAATTTTATATATTTTAGATAAATCTGAAGAGGACATGCAATATATTTGGGCATTTTCAGTCAGTATTGCTGGGGAAACGGTTAGCATACTGTAGTCATCTTAGGAAGGGAGGAGGATGTGTAGCTCAGATTTTTGCCCGGAAATGTGTTGTGGAGAATGTTACGGCTGGATCGGCAATACATATTCGGGATTCTTGATCGTAGGACAGAAATGGCTTAAGTGACAACGACACGCTCGATTCCAGTCCCAAATACTATATGCTCCAGACTACAAAAGCACCAACGCCCTACAGAGTTATCGTCTACGGTAACGAGGTACCTTAACTCGGCGAAAGTGTACAACAGGGGTAGGCTATGAGGCTAAACTCCCTCAGACATTTATAGGTTACGTTATTACTAAAGAAATGCAATACTCAAGAAACTACGTTAATATTAAGCCTCTAATAATGTAGAATAGAAGCAGGCTAAAGGTATGACAGTGAAATGCTAAATGACAAATGTACACACGCCTACTTGAAAGCGCGTGCACTACACTAACTGTCCCCTACTAACATGCACTAGCATGTAGCATACAAGATGTTCATGATCCAGTAGATACCTAATAATACATGGGAGGAACATAAATAGTAGTCACTATTATAATAATGAATTATACTTGGAATAACTAAAAGGTTGCAGGCAACAGTACTGCGCCGGTAGCCTACTACCGCATAGGCTACTTCGCTTCTCTCACTCTGTCTCCCCTCCGAGTCCGTATGCGCCCTACGCAACAGAACTCCGGACACAGCAGCAAAACGACAGTGCAGTTAATTGATACATGAAAGTATTAATAGTGTTGTCTTGTGTGTGAGTAATGTGTATTGTAAAGTGTTATAGATATATACTTAAAGAGAGCTGCAATGCATAGTAAAATAAAGATATATCCCACTCATCATCCCCATGTGTTCTAGCTAGCAGGCAAGTCACAGGAACAACGAGTCCCAGCACCGAAAGCGAGAACCCAGGAGAAGACTGTAGAGAACACAAGGACAGATAAATTACGTTACTCTACTATACCGGCACTACGAGCGCGAGCTGTAGTCTCGGGTGCTACACTCGCTCCTGGCTCGGTATGCAAATCAAGGCTAAGTCCTCGTCCCTCTACAGACAACTCCTGGGCATGGTCGGGCTCTTACACATGGCACCAGTCTAGTCACAAATGGGATGATGAGCAGGGCATATAACTCGTGAACATGTAGAACGTTCACCAACTATCCTCATCAAGAAGATCGCTGTTCACATTAACCCCTTAAATCTAATACATGTAAATATATGCTTGTCCTAAGAGTAATACGAGAGGTGAGTGCTGAAACTCCTTTAGGACCTCAAGGGAAGGTTATGCATTTAAATAGAGAAGAATGAAATGAGAGTAATGTCGTCAGAGAGAAAGAGTGCAACCGTGAGAAGTGGGGAGAGTGAGCAAGGGATGTTAGAATCTCAAAGGTTCTAGGCAACCTGGTCAAAGGAACACACAGCCAACCTCCAGGCAGTGTGCTGTACGACAACATGGGCCCAGCCCAGGCAGGCAACAATGGACTACCAACCCTATCGCGCCTAGCTATAAGGGCAGGCTGCCAACCAGTCCATACGTCTGGCAACCACCGGCCGGCAGCGGTGTTGCTACCCTCTTGCTCTGAAGCCCAACTCACTCTCTCTCTCTGAATTCCCATTATCCTATCTATCAACTTCTCTATTGATACTACATATTAAATGGAAGGTCTCGACATGGCTTAAAACAAAACCCACCACTGGTTAGCACATGACGAGACCTTTGCAGAGATACAAAGAACATAGTTATAAGTTGTCACACTCAATATACATTGCGGCTGACGGTAGCCAGATCACGGGCGGTACAGTGGAGTACCAAGGAGTACAATCAGGTTGCGTTGCCCAGCACTGGGGTGCGTCACAAGAAATATCTGGAGAAGCGACAAAAGTTGTATGCTGCATTTATGGAGTTGGAGAAGGCCTATTACAGAATTGATAGAGAAGGTATGTGGAAAGTACCGGTACTGAGAATATACGGAGTAGATGGCAAGTTGCTGAAAGCAATGAAGAGCATGTATGAGGGTGCAAAGGTGTCAGCATGTGTGGATAATTAACAGAGCGAGTTCTTTAATCTGAATGTTGGGTTAAAGCAAGGGTGTGTGTGATGTCCCCATGGTTGTTCAATATATACCGGTACAGTATATGGATGGAGTCATGAAAGAAATACAAGGAAGAGCAGGGGATGTTGGTGTACCGCTGATAAGGGAAGGACACGAGTGGAAGTTGCCTCAACAGTACAGTACCGGTACTACTGTTGCTGACAACACAGTTCTGATGAGCGATAGTGAATGGGAGTTGCAGGGTCAGGTAAATATGTTTGGAACAGTGTGTGAAAAACGGAATCTGGAGGTAAATGCTAGGAAGACCAATATTATGGTCTTTGAAAGGGGTGCACCCATAGAGTGTGAAGTGAGGTTGAACGGCTATGAAGAATGTCAGCTCATTTAAGTATTTGGGCAGTGTGTTGAGTAAAGATGTGAGTAGGCCTATGGATGAAGAAGTGTGGGAGAAAGTGTAACAGGGGAAGAGCATTGTAGGAACTCTGAAAGCAGTAAGAAGAAATAAGGTGGTCAGCATGGAAGTAAAGAAGTCCTTGCATGACAGTGTGGTATTCCCGACATTCACTTATGGGAGGGAAGCATGGACGTTTCTGACTGGGATTGATCATTGATAATCATCGGTTATGCTAGTTGGAAAATTAGTAGGGTAGAATGTAGAGTTCGCGTGTACCACCAGTCTTGTTTACACTACGCGGAGTGGCGGCGATCGCTGGCCATCATGTTCCTGTCTATTTGACTGCTTTTGGATACAATAATAGGTTGAGGGGGGTCACCCGCCCATGACATATTGTCATCATCATATATATTGCCAGCAGGAAGCAAATAACTGAAAAAAACGCCTTCAAAATAGACGCGAACTAAAGGCTGGTTCACACATAGCCGAGTCGGTGTGCGAGTCCAACGCGAGTGATGAAATTTTGCTATTCAGCAATGACTTGTCGATACTCCTCAACACTCGTATAGACTCGTGCTACGCTCGTGTATACTCTTTGTTTACTCGACACACTCATGGGTACTCGCCATGGGGTCCAAAAATTTCATGCATGCATGACATTTTTGGGCCCCGTGGCGAGTACCCACGAGAGTGGCCTAAATACGTGTAGACTCGTGTATATACGTGTTAACTCGTGTTTGACTCTGAATAACTCTTCGTTATTCGTGTTAACTCGTGTTGACTCGTGTAAACCCGTGTAACACTCTTTGGTGATTCGTCGCTTTTCGTCATCATTTCGACGTTGACGAAGCAACACGTGTCTACACGCAACAACACGTATGTAACACACATGCAACACGTATCAACAAGAGTAGAAAGCACGAATGTGAGTGCCAAAATTTGGTGCCCCCATGATGCCAGAGTTCACACGATTCAAACACGAGTGAAAACAAGAGTAAACACGATCCACTGAGAAATAAACACGAGTGTAACACGAAAAAGCAAGTGTCATTTGAAATACCGTTATTTCAAAAATGTAGGACGAATCACCGAGATTTTACACGAGTTTACACGGATGTAACATGAGTCAACACGTCTGCAACAGAGATCCAACGAGAGTCAACGCGTTGTCTTTCGTGTTGATCCGTATAACAATCGTATTGATCCGTGTAACAATCGCGTTGACTCGTGTTAGACTCGTCCATAATCTTTGTTTACGTGCCCTGGAATGTGGCCATTATTTTTCAAATTTTTGACACTCGTGTTGGGTTCGTGTTGCACTCGTTTTGACTCTCAGTTACTCGTACAGACTCTTGCATGAACACGTGTTGACTAGTATTGACTCGAGTTAACTCGTGTTACACTCTCCTTGACTCGGGAGCAATTGCTACTCGCGGCCGACTCAGCCTCCAGCGACGGCGATAATCAACGAGTGTGACTCTTGTTGGACTCCCGCACCGACTCGTCTATGTGTGAACCAGCCTTTAACCTGACAAGCGCGATATAGACCTAGGTGCTAGGGTAGTTATTTGTGCATTTCTAGCCCTGGATTCTGACAGAATTCGTTATATTTACAATATAAAGCATTATTTGTTTTCGGTATGCTTTTATTTTACATATATGATGTATATATATATATATATTCAAGAGTGCTAAAATAAGTGGGAAAAGCATTTGGGTGGTGAAAAACGAAGATATTGGCCACCCGGTCATAATCTCAGGCGAGAGAGAGCCACAGGCAGCCCTCCCCTCTCGCTGTCTGGGAGTCAACTGAGACGAGCGGGGCGGTGTGTGCCGGTGTCTGGGTGTTGCATAACGATCTTTTATGCAACCCACTTGTGCTACATTATCGCGGGAGAGAAAAATAACCGATAAATGATGATAATAAGAGGATACATAGGTGATAATTGAGGAGGGGGGGGAGGGGGGAATAAGGTGGGGAAGGAGGGGAGGGGGAGGGGTGAGAAACACATGGATGAGTACTAGAGGGGAATTATCTCACCTAGAGACAAAATCCTTTGTTTTGATAGGCCCTTTTTTTTTATGGAAGGCTTTTTTTATGGTCTTGCTTCCGTGAGGCCTATCGCGTTCCCTATAGGAAGCCTTCCGTGAGGCCTATCGCGCTTGCCGGGTTAACCACGGTGATCGACATATGTAAACATGACGGCGGCGGTGTCGGCGTCGGACACTTGCGATAATGTTCCCGTCTATTTTGAATGCCATTGGATACACTAATATGTTGAGGGGGGGCTTTGCCCCCATGACGTGTTGCCATCATCATATATATTGCCAGTAGGGGGCAAACAACCAAAACAATTGCCGCAAAGCCCTCCCCTCAACATATTATTGTATCCAATGGCAGTCAAAATAGACGGGAACATAATCGCAAGCATCCACCGCCGCCGCCGCCGCCGTCATGTTTACATGGTCGATCGCCGCAGTTACTGTAAGTTCGCATTTATTTTGAGTTTTTGACGACGATTTTTTTTGGTTAGGCCTATTTGCCCCATGCTGGCAAATTATATGATGATGACAATATGTCATGGGGGGTGTTTGCCCCCCTCAACATATTATCGTATCCAACGGCATTCAAAATGGACGGGAACATGATGGCAAGCTTGCGTCGCCGCTCTGCGCAGTGTAAACAATGGTGGTGGTACGCCCAAACTCTACATTCTACCCGGCTAGGCCTATATTATAGGCTACAATAAATAAGTAGGCTAGGCTATTTTATCTATAGGCTAGGCCTAGTCTAATATTACAATTTAAGGTAGCATTCAAGTTGACTACAGCAGGACTTACCCCTGACCAGGTATAGGCTATCCTAGTGTTTACTAGGCCTATACCCCTTTGAAAGGACATTAGCCTAGCCTAACCTAACAACCTTACCTAATCTATTATAGTAGGCTATTATGGGTGGGGGCTGCCGCCCCCACACCCCAATTTTTGGTGTATTTGTCTATTTTGTCTGTGAAGTGGGAATTTTTTCAATTTGTCGATAACGAAAATCCTCCATGCGGACTATAGCCTATGGAGAAAAATATGGCGAATCTATTGTTGCCTATTATCTCTAATAAATTGTTTCTCACAGTGCTGCAGTAGTGTCGTTTAACCCCTAAGTGTCGGCGCGCAACATAAGTCGAGTATAATAAATCTGGACTATCTGGCGGCGGGCGACATAGGTCGTGTGGCAATTTCAGCACGTAATGTTGCTGAGAGAGAGAGACAAGTGGTGGCAGGAGAGTAGCGAGCGTATGACTGCTCCAGACCACCGCAGCGAACCTACTGACACGAATCCCACCTCCTCCCTCCCTCTCTCACTCGCTACATACTGAATTTAATGGGGAAAGTACCGAATTACATGCTTTTTGCACTCGCGTTGCGCGGTTGTTGCAAGAAAACTAGCCGTCATAAAAGGATCGTTATGGTGTCATTGGAAAGCTCTGTTTATGCCCTTTAAGGGATAGATACTTGTTTTACGCTCTGGGTCTTATTTAGGCATGAAAATGATCACGTAAACAGCCCTATTTTGGCTAAAAACACCCCGCTGGGTGGTACATATAAATAAACCGCTAGCCCGCTAATCTAGTGTTAGAATACCAACCATTTAACCCATTGAGACCCAGCGTCGCACGTGATGCGTCGGCAGTTTTTGATCACCAACTCCCAGCGACGCATCACGTGCGTCCGGCATATTAAAATCAGTTACGTGGCTCGTAAGATAGGAAATGGCGGGAGAATAGGAAGGGGAGGTACCGTAGTGTGTGGGCGAGCTGGGCCGGTAGGTGTGAGCGGGCCAAGACAGCCGCGCGGCCGGTGGTGGTGGGCTTAGTGGGGATACTTTACACCCTTAGTTCACCGCCATTTTGAACCTTCATTACTCCGGTCGTATGGGAGCTAGAGGCTTGAGATTTATGGGAGACACTCCTTAGGATGTATGCCGTACAATGCCATACTCAGTTTTCACCCTAGTGCTCCCGGGCGGGTGGTCATGCGGGGGAGACGAACTTTCGACCCCCCCACCCCCGCCCCCCAAATGACCGAGCCGATTTTTTTTTTTTTCTTCATTTCTCACCATTCTCTTCCATTTTGGCTCAACACATTTTTTTGAGGCTCCCCCCCCCCAAAAAAAAAATATCCGAGGTAATTTTTTTTTTTTTTTTTTCATTTCTCACCCTTGTCTTCCATTTTAGCAAACAAAAACAAAGTCAAAATGGCTTGGGACTGGGTGAACAAAATATTATAACTAGCCGGGGCTCAGCGGGTTAATTGTGTGCCTTTAACCCCTTCCGACTCATATGACGCAGAGGTTGCCAGATTAGCAATAAGAATTAGTTCTCTCACTCATATAAATACCTCTCCAAAATTAGTTTTTTGCCCACAGCTAACTTAAAGACAACTGCAGAGGTTGAAGTAACTAAACTAAAGGTTTCTAAATACCCCTGATGGTAACAAAGGCTTTAAAGTATCCCTAATAGGCTCAAAATCGCGTTATATGTCGGAGAGGGTTAAAAATGACCTAAATTAGGCTATAGGCTACTGGAAGATTAGAAGAATCTTTAAGAAAGACTAGGTTAGGGTTATTGTCGTGCCAAAGCTAGATTATAGCCTAAATATAAAAGGAAGTGAATAAAATGAAATATGCCAAAAAACTGGCCGTCAAAATAGACGCGAAGTTAACCGCGGCGATCGCCCTATGTAAACATGACGACCGTACACCCGGTAACTACATCCATCTCATTAAAAGTTACTGTGGGACACAAAATATGTTGAGGGAGTCTCTGCGGCTCTGCCCCCCCACGTCGGCCCGTCACGTATTATGATGTACGGTAAGTCATCATCATCTGTGCTAATTCATAGGATCCCCAATTAAGGACAAAGTCAATAAACAGACAAAATAAGCTCCCAAATTACAATAACATAGCGGCCCGCCGTTTATGGGCGACTTTTTACACGTCATTTTAAATGTTACTTTCCTGCCCTGGTCTAGGCCTAATAGATTTTTCCAAAGAATTAAACTTAAATTAAAAGGAAGTAGCCTAGCCTACAGTTTATAGGAAGGCTATTCCAACATGCATTCCAGAACTTAGGCTAGCCTAGGCCTAGGCTATATGAAAATTTGTGGGTGGTCTGCCAAAAAAAAATCACTAGGCCTATTAGGCTATGGGTAGGCTAGTATGGGGTGCATTTTGCAAATCTTCTGAACTCTTAGGCCTAGGCTAGGCTAAATTAAAACTCACAAAATCTGAGTAAAACCAGCACTAGAATTTTGTCTTGTCTTGTCTTGGGGGTTAAGGGCAACCTCAGGCGAATACTCGCCCGCTCCAGCCCTACCGTAGTCGCGGAGGTCCTATGTCACAATTAAATTAGTTTATAGTTAAGGTTAAAATTCACCACCGTGTCACTTTCACTCTAGGTCATTCGTAGAACCGTAACACTGTAAAGGCAACAACCCAATAGCAGGTCATCAGGTGGCGAACCAGAGACCTACAAACCGCTGTACTAGGGCCAGAGCAATGTCTTGAAGCGAGGTGCCCTTATCAACCAACCCCAGACAATCCAGTAGGAGCTGTCGGAATCCATCTTTGAAGCCAGAAAGAGACGCCCATCCACATGCTCCGTGACGGGACAAGGCGAGGCTTAGGAGGCATATGTAGGACGACCAGATATAGGATGTGGAGGGGAAGAGGTACCGTACGACGATACATGGGATGCGGAGACTGCGGAGGGAAGAGCTCGTAAAAGTCATACGGTTCTTCAGGACCTCAACAATAACTGGGGGACGGCCGGTGCGGGCAATGGTCGATCGCCGTAGTTAATATAAGTTTGCGTCTATTTTGACGGCGATTTTTGTTTTAGTTAGGCTAGGCCTAGGCTATTTGCCCCCTGCTGGCAATATATATGATGATGACAATGTGTCATGGGGGGGTGATTGACCCCCTTAACATATTATTGTATCCAACGATCTCTAACCTCTGTATCTCAAAAAGGGCTAGAGCAAATTGGCTGTTAATTTCCACATCTAGGCTATTCCTTGACAGATTTGCTCCCTCCAATTAATATTTATTAGCATAAATTCAGCCTAGTTTAGCCTATAAAACAAAAACTAACATTTGTTTAGCCTAGGCCTACATATAAAATGAAAAAACCCACTCGTGCTGCAATTATAAGCATAAATATGAGTATCTAAGTTACAAAGCAAATGTTTTTGTATAGCCTAAAATAAACCATAAAATTGTCATCTTTCAACTGTTGAGGTCATAAATATAAAAACATCTGATACATTAGGAAAAAATGCGTTAAAAGTTGTGTTAGCGGGTCTATCGTCCCCTTTATTTACATAGTCGCACGCTCACAGTTACATTCGCGTCTAATTTGACTGTGGTTATTTGCCCCTGCTGGTGATATATATGATGATGACAATAAGTCATAGGGGGATAAAGCCCCTTCAACCCATTATTGTATCCCACGGCCAGGCGTTGGGTTAATTGTTTTGTTACCGGCCGGCGGATTGAGGGTGGCTTTACCAAGTTTACCCCAGCAGTTAAATTAGAAGCGAATGTAGGCCTAACTGCGAGCGTGCGACTAGGCTATATAAACAAAGCTTTTGGTATGCCCACAACTACAACTCTTACCAAAACTGCAATTAGCGTTTTTTTTTTTTTTCAGTCTAGGCTAAATTGTGGAGGCTAGGCTAAATTATTTAGCTGCAATTAGCCTAGCCTATTTTTGTTTGTTCTTTCAGTCTAGGCTAAATTGTGGTAGGCTAGGCTAAATTGTTTAACATGTGTACTATTGTGTAGGCCTGTGCTTTCCAATAGAAGTAAAAATATGTAGCCTAGCCTAATGCAATTTTACTAAAACCCAATCCTACCTGAATATATGCAGAGCTCAACAGCAAAAACAAAAACAAAATATGTTGAGCAGTGGATTAAAATTAAGCTAGGCCTAGGCCTGTTTTCTCATAGGCCTAATAACCTAATGAAGTATACTATAGCCTAACCTAATTTAAGTTATTTCACAAAATACTAATAGGCCTACCCACCCTCCTCATGCATTATTTTCCATTGTAAAATAAGTTTGTGCTTAACTGCAGTAATGAAAGGTAGCCTATAAATAGGCTAGCCTATGTTGGCTGTGCAATTGTCTCGATTTGACTATTTTTACCTAAGTAACCTAGGCCTAAAGCAGCCTGAGCCTATTCCCAACCCCCAAACAGTATCCCATGTTAAGCCCTAGGCTAGGCCTAGGCCTAATCCCACTCTCCATCAAAATTCGAACTGATAAATTCGTACCTACCGGTAGCGCTGCCTAGGCTAGGCCTATATTTTTCGTGAATAGATATAGAAAATGGTTTAAAGGAAAGAGCATCCTATATTATGTTCAAATAATATGTAATAGCACTGTGTATGGTTGTATTAAATTTAAATAGTGATAGATGTGTATATTAATGGGATAAATACTCCGAAGTTTGCATACGTTCAGAAAATTATAGTGCAACACTGTTGCCACACACTAATCAATGCCATTATCATTATATCATAATGCATTTTACTCATTTGCATAATTTCAAATACCTAGGACATTAATATAATATTTTCCTATCTTTTTTGTAGTGATATTTGTATGATTTAGTGGTATGTTGGTGTCTGTCTAGGGTTATAATGCATTGTGAAAGTTACCTCTGAATCTCTGACTTGGTAACAGTTCGGTATGGGCCGGCTTAAGTAACCCTGCTTTCTTTGAGTACTACACGGCAAGAGAAGCTTTCGGTTCTGTCATTACTGTTCAAGGTAAAGAGCAACTGCTAAATTCGACATCATGTTCAAATAATTTATGTAATATCACTGTCTATGGTTGTATTAGACAAAAATCGTGATAGGTTTCTATTTTATGTGGATAAATAGTATTAAGCTGAATAAACTAAATACCGAAATTTCACTAGAGTGGTTGTTGATACATTTGCTAGATATGAGGGAGGAGGGAGGTAGGAAGGAAGGGCAGGGTAAATCACACAGGCAATTGCCAAAACTTTAAAGGTCCATATCACTATTATTAAACAAAGCATTTGGAAAAGGGAGGAATTGTTAAAAACCTTAGCTAATACTCTGTCATTCACCAAAAATATATTTGAATTATCATTATTATTTGGTAGGGTAGGTATGTATAGGTAGGTTGGCTAAATAATTGCTGGAATTCGTAGGGACTCGAACTGTTTTGAGAGAGTTAAATGCAAAACAAAAATAATAGATCTGAATAATAAAGAGATTATGTTATTAAGCAAAACTGGGGGATGCGTGGAAGCCTATAGACTGTAGACGGTAAACTTTGTGTGGGTAGCGAATGCGGTTTTAAAGTCATTTAAGAATAGAAAGTTTTCAATGCTGCGGCCAAACTATTCCACCCTTTATATTCTTTTGATATCAAAACGTTCGGAATCGCGAGCCTCACCCAACTACGCAAGCATGGCTTTGATCATCAGCATAGTTTTCAAGATGTGGAATTTTAAGTGAAATTCAAGGTTTTTTCAGATTGCCGGAAAAAACCCCACGTGCAAAACCAAAATCTTCTCTATAACATTTGCGGAGCATTAATAGGGGAGTCCGTATGCCAAAGCCCAGTCGTTTCCTATGAGTGGGAGAGACGGTATTTAGACATCAATTTTTTTCGGGAAATCGGCTGCCACGGACCTGTTTGGCCGCCATGCCATATGTTTAGCATATCAAAAGTTGCCCAATACAAAAACGCACCTCTTGTGAAAGTTTGATCCCGATCCAAAAAGCGGTTCTGGAGTTATTGCGTCGAAACCGGCGCGTAAGAAGAATTTGGATGAAAAACCGGGTTTAATGATTCAATAGGGGTTCCCTGTAGGGGACGAACCCCTAATAATAATAATAATAATAAAAATAATAATACAAATAATAATAATAATAACAGACTTTTTCCTCGGCCATCCTTCACTTCCATCCCCCTCTTCAGAAAATGTTGGAAATTAGTTCAGACATTAAGGTGACACAATTCAATTATTAGGTAATTCTGTCGCCTCAGTTGTCACTTATTGTCTGCTCTCTCTCTCTCTCTCTCTCTCTCTCTCTCACAACACTTATTTACTTAACTTGTCCCTCTTTGTTCACTCACTCATCCAATCTGTGACCTTATCCCCCTCCCCGCTCTCTCTCTCTCTCTCTCTCAAAGTTTGCTCACTTTGCTAAAAACAATGCCTCCCGAAACCCCATTCAAGCTATAAAAAAGAACAGGATACCCTTTTAAACTAAATGTCTATATTTTGGGGTAGAACAAACAAAAACAAAATAGTTTCCCCTAAATTGCATTTGCTCGCCATCGCTCGCCCACAAAAACTACACCTGACTGGGGTAAACTATCTTATAATCTATGTATCTATCTATTGCCAGACGGCATTGGTCCCCGAAAGGGTGGACACGAATGAATCGCCCCCATGCACCTCTGTTCCCAGTCAGTTGACGCCTCTCCTTCCATCCAACACCATGTTCACGCATATACTTCTTCACTCCATCCTTCCACCTCTCTCTCACTCTACCTATCCTTCTCTGTCCTTCGACTTCATTCTCGCACACTCTCTTAGTCATTATCTTGCTTCCCATACATTCCACATGGCCAAACCATCTCAAGGTGTTCCTTTTCACACTTTCCAGCACATCTACATCCACACCACACTTCTCGTACTTCCTCATTAGTCGGTCTATCCCTCCATGTAACTCCGCACAAAATTGTCAAGTAACTCATTTCCACCGCTCTTCTCTTCCGTAAGTTGCGATGCTAATACAGCCTTTACCCATTAAAGTTTAGAGTGTTATATAAATGTTTTACTAAATTAATACCGAATATATAAACCTATCAGCGTCCGAAGCTTAACTTTGTGTGGCATTACATAATACCCCATATATCACTACTGATAACTCATTGCCGTTTCACACCTGAATTTCATAACCAGATGATAATTATGTAACTCCTCACGCACTTCTCAAGTAACTCATTTCCACCCCTCTCGCTCTTGGTTTGTGTCACTTTAACAATGTCCATGCTTTACTCCTGTACGTCAATGTGGGATTACCACATTATCATGCAAGGACTTCTTATAACCGTCAAACTAATTGGGTGAAACGTCTTATAAATCACCAAATAAACGGGGCCACAAAGGAGTGAACCGAAAAAAACATCCGCGGATAAAATAGGGTTAAGCCTTTCCACTTACTCACAAGTCACACGATCGCTTTCCTTAACATATTTGTTATCGATATATACAGTATAATAAATTATATATTTAGCCATTTGATATTTTGATTTGTGTATGTGCATTACTTATTATTATTGTATATATTCTATTTTATTTATACATTTTAGAGGGATTTTTTAGGAAGGGAAGAGAATGTGTAGATCAGATTTTTACCCTGAATTGTGTTGTGGAGAAATATCTGGAGAAGCAACAAAAGGTGTATGTTGCTTTTAAGGACTTGGAGAAGGCCTATGACAGAGTGGATAGAGAAGGTATGTGGAAAGTACTGTACTTAGAATATACGGAGTAGATGGCAAGTTGCTGAAAGCAGTGAAGAGCATGTATGAGGGAGCAAAGGCGGCAGTACGTGTGGAAAATAAGCAGAGCGAGTTCTTTGACCTGAATGTTGGGTTGAAACGGGGGTGTGTGATGTCCCCGTGGCTGTTTACTGTATATATGGATGGTGTCATGAAAGAAATGCAAGGAAGAGCAGTGGATGTTGGTGTATCGCTGATCAGGGAGGGAAATGAGTAGAAGCTGCCTGTACTGCTGTTTGCTGATGATACAGTTCTGATGAGCGATAATGAATGGGAGTTGCAGGGTCTGGTAAATGTGTTTGGAACAGTGTGCGAAAAACGGAATCTGAAGGTAAATGCGGGGAAGAGCAAGGTCTTCGAAAGGGGTGAAGCCACAGAGTGTGAGGTGAAGTTGAACGGTCAGGCTATGGAGATTGTCGTCTCATTTAAGTATCTGGGCAGTCTGTTGAGTAAAACAGGGGAAGAGGGTTGTGTGAATGCTGAAAGTAGTAACAAGAAATAGGGTGGTCAGCATGGAAGTGAAGAAGTCCTTGCATGACAGTGTGGTAATCCCGACACTGACTTACGGAAGCGAAGCATGGACGTTTGAGAAGAGACTCAGACCAAGAGTCAGAGGGGTGGAAATGAGTTACTTGAGAAGTGCATGCGGAGTTACATGGAGGGATAGACAGACAATTGAGGAAGTAAGAAGGTGTGGTGTGGAAGTAGATGTGCTGGAAAGTGTGAAAAGCAACACCTTGAGATGGTTCGGCCATATGGAACATATGGGAAGTGAGAGAATGACTCAGAAGGTGTACGAGAACGAGGTGGAAGGACAGAGAGGGAGAGGTAGACCGAAAAAGAGGTGGAAGGATGGAGTGAGAACATATATTGATGAAGGCGGTGCTGGTTGGGAGGAGGGGTGTCGACTGACGGGACAGAGATGCATGGGGGCGGTTCGTTCGTGGTGTGACGCTTCTGCATAGTAGCCACGTGCGGGCATGCGCGCGCGTCGGCTACCCAGCCGTTTAGAAACCGGCTGGAGGCAGCCGGCCGGCCGGCTTTTCCTTAGTATATATCCTACGACAATTTAACTAATGTCTGGGATATTCTTATGTTGTTTCACAGCTTGTAGCTGCCCTTATTCTTAACCAACGCATCTTAGTATATTTTATTCTCGATAGTTGATTGTTTCATTATAATATATAAGATGTAAGTTTAGTGAGAGTGGGAGGAGACGAGCGGGAGAGAGAGACCGGCTGGGGGACGTTGCTTCGCGCGGAGAGTCTAGCTTTGGACGAGCCTGATGTGCCACATGCATTTGTTCGCAACGTTAGGCTTAGTTGCGCAACCCGAGCCGGCTTTTTGAGTTGCCTGACGAAGTACTTCTTTTGTTGTTGGAGATAATACTATTGTGCATTTATCGTTATTCCCGTGTCAGTTAACCCGGGAACTGCGGGGAGACTCTTAAGAGTTCCCCCGGCGGACTGCGGGAAGACTCTTAAGAGTCAGAGAAAAAAAAAATCACCTTTTGTCATCGATTTTTTTATTTTTTATTTTTTTTTTATTTTTTTTTATTTTTTTTTTGGCCCCTGGGCCATGCACAATCTCAGTCCTCTACCTCCCCTCCTTCCCCACTTTCCTCCTCTCCTTCAGTTATCACCTATTTTCCCTGTTATTCCCTTATTCTGAGGTATATTTTCGTGCTAACATTAGCAAGTTGCAAGCAGGGCGTTGTCATCACTGATAGCAAGCGAGTGCAAAGAGAGAGAGAGAGTATCGATCGACTGTGTCTCAGTGGCCTTGGGGGAAATTGGTGGGAAAGCAGCTTGCCTCACCCATACATTATACAACTCGCGGGTTATCTCCGATTTTGACCATCCAAACGCTGTTTTCACTCGTTTTATTGTTGTTTCAGGTTAATACCTTTATAATCAAACCATAATAGGTGCGTATGGATAAGTATTAATGCTATTTATGGTAAAATTAATATTTTAGTGACGGAAACACCTCAAATACATGCGCACAGGGAGAGGTGTCTAATTACCCCCATGCGCACTTGTTAGGTTAACACTGTCTGTCCCTACACTTGTCATATCTTGTTCCTGCTTTATATAACAGTTCAAAATACGATTCGATCATCTTAACTCCCTCTGACATATTATGTTCCAATAAGTCCGAGGAGGCGGGAGACACGGTAGTATTGCCACTGTACCCCACAACTGTCAAAACCAGACTGCGGGGCCGTTAGAAGTCGGAGAAACCTGGCGTTGCCACCAATCGACAGATTTTCTTCTAACTTACCTAACTTACTGAGCTCCATATGACGCTAGAGCGTCATATAACTTATTAGAGAGCTATGAAGATAAGTTCATATGACGCTCTGGCGTCATATGAGTTTTTTGGCATAAGTTCCATATGACGCGATAGCGTCATATGAGTCGGAGGGAGTTAAGCAGCATCAGACTTTCTTCAGAAGATTACTGCTCGATGCTTTAGGACTTTCATTCACTTTCTTTAATATAGGAGTGACAGTTTATTATTGTTTAGAGTAACTTTAATTATACCTTCTTCTTGTTTGCATTAAATCATTGCAGTGATTTAATTAAGATCTCTATCTTTTCCTTGTACACCTTATTAACGTAATTGTATGTTGTTGTGATTAGGCTGTATCAGAGATCATCAGCCTGTAGTAGTAGTGCATTTATACCGAGTTATAGGATACTCCGTTATCGCAGATTTAACTCTGGAGGGTATAGGTGTTTTTGTGCGCCGGCATTATAAGTTCGAGGGTTGGATCTAGTGTTACCGTTGTGGCTGTGTGCCTTTCTAGTCCAATGATTAAGAGCCCTTGTTTTATACAAGTCCCGGTCGTAACAAATGGCGACCTTGCTTAACTTAGAGAAATATTGCAGGAGTGTTGTGGTCATTTGTTTTTGTTTAAAGGAATATAGTGGACACGTGGAATTTTTGTTGGCAAGTAGTATAACACTTAACCTAACAAGTGCGCATGGGGGTAATTGGAAACGTCCCCCTGTGCTGACGTATTTGAGGTGTTTCCGTTACTAAAATATTCATTGTACCATTAATAGCATTAATACTTATCCATATGCGCCTATTATGGGTTGATTATAAAGGTATTAACCTGAAACAACAATAAAACAAGTGAAAACAGCGTTTGGATGGTCAAAATCGGAGATATAGCCCGCGAGTTGAGTTGTATAATGTATGGGTGAGGCAAGCTGCTTTCCCGCCAATTTCCCCCAAGGCCACTGAGACACAGTCGATCGATACTCTCTCTCTCTCTCTCTTGCATTCGCTTGCTATCAGTGATGACCACACCCTCCAACCGGATTTCTAATGTTAGCACGAAAATATACCTCAGAATAAGGGAATAACAGGGAAAATAGGTGATAACTGAAGGAGAGGAGGAAAGTGGGGAAGGAGGGGAGGTAGAGGACTGAGATTTTGTATGGCCGAGGGGCCAAAAAAATAAAAAATAAATAAATAATGTTTTTTTTTTTTCGATGTCAAAAGTTGATTTTTGTTTTCACTCACTCTTAAGAGTCTCCCCGCAGTCCGCCGGGGGAACTCTTAAGAGTCTCCCCTCAGTTCCCGGGTTAAGATTCTTCAAGCATTTTGGAGTGAATAGTGCTACATAAGAGTTTAGGTCCTTTTTTTTTTTTTTTTTATATAAACGTTGAGAATTTTCGGTGGACAATATGTCGGACGACGGATCAGTGTACAGTGAGGACACAGTACGGGAAGCAGGCTCTGAGGTGCAGCAGCGGGGTTTGTCCGAAGGCATTAGAGTTATAACTAGTGAGGAGGATGCAAGGAAGTATCTGGAGATACCTATTACTGTTGACCGGGTGTCGGGGATTGATCGGTATGGTCTCCAGTGTTTGGCCACGGTCATGGGGCATGTGGGCACTAGCAGCATGTCGAGAGGTGACCTGGTGGCCTGTGTGCTCGGCGGGGTGCTTGGGGCTTAGGGTGAAGCGGGAGGTGGGGCACCTTCGGCCCAGCCCGCATTCCACTCGACTCCTACCATGGTGCCCCCTCGGGCTCCGGAACCGGGTACGTTCCCGCAGGCCGATAGTCACTGGCAGCGTGGTTTGCACTTGGGGGAGTCCAATTGTTGCATCTCCTCCTCCTCAAGGTTTAACTGCAGATATGATCTTCCAGCTTGAGATGGCTAAGATGAAGCAGCAGCTTGAGATGGCTAAGATTCAGGCTGAGGAGAGAAAGGCCATGAGTGAGGTTACGAAGTTCTGTGCAGAAATAGATCTTGAGAAGTCTAGGGTGAAGTCGACAGGGCAGCGTCTCGGTTCTGGGAATCTAGGTCTTGATCAGTCTTTATCACACCTGCTCAAGTTGGTCCCTGTATTTGATGAGTCGGGTGTCACCGAATTTGTTATGCGTTTTGAGAAGTGCCGGGAGCACCAATGGCCCGAGGTTAAGTGGGCAGCCCTTGTTTGCTCTAGGTTGGTTGGCAAAGGACTCAAGGCATATGATGCGTTGCCCTTGGAGTCTTGCATCGATTATGAGGTATTGAAGGAGGCTGTCCTGCGGGCATATGAGTTACAACCAGAGACGTACAGATTGAAGTTCCAGGGTGTAACGAAGGGTCGTGAGTGCACCTTTCTTGAGCATGCCCGGGATCTGTCCGATGCATTTAGAAACTGGCTGCGTTCTGAGAAAGCATCGATGTTTGAGGAGTTGAAACAGCTGATGCTTCTAGAACAATTTTTCAAGTGTTCGGGCGGCAATCTGACGTTGAATCTTAAAGAAAAGAACCCGAAAACTCTTCAGGAGGCAGCTGAGATGGCTGACCTTCGGTTATCATTGATTCGTGTTTGCGGTCTTGCACAGAGAAGTGATGCAGGCAATAAGGAGCGTAACCCTCCCCCTCCCCGAAACACTGATACACATAATTACACTAAGAACAAGAGCAACGACACCAAAACTGACCATAAACCTAGTACCGTCCCGTTTAAGAAGGGTCAGTGCCTTTCCCCACCTCAAGGGAAGCCCAAGGGGGAGTTAGATTGTTTTCATTGTCATGAGAAGGGGCATTTTGCAAGAGCCTGTCCAAGCAAGCTACCTAATGCAGTTGTGTCTTTGGCTCGCAACATTGGGGTGTCCCCGAAGTCGTCTGAGTTTGCCCGGGGTACAACGTCAGGGGCTGGGACACAGCCAGTGGAGAAGAATCCGGAAGGCTCGAACCCTGTCCGCGATGTCTTTTGCGACCATCGAGGGCGTGGCTGCGTGAAGTAGGCTGGTAAGAAGCATGGAGTTGAGTTGTTGCGAGACACGGGTGCCTCTCAGACTTTGATGAAGAACTTTACTGGTAGACCAATAAATGCGGCACGGATAGTTGTGGTGCAAGGTATCAATGCTATCAGGTCATACCCGTTGGTCAGGATGGAACTGGAGGTAGATGGTGTGACACGAGAGTTGGATGTGGGTATTGTGGAGAACTTGCCTGTTGGGGGCGTCGACCTCCTTCTCGGCAACGACTTTGCGGTACCTACTTCTGAGGTTTCACCCTTAGTCGTTTCCGAGAAGCCGGCCGACGTGAGTAGGGAGGAACAGGAGTGGGTAGAGAAGTGTCAAGTACAACCTATGGCGTGTGTTGTTACAAGACCTCTTGCATCCAAAGTGTCACAGCCTATTCCTCAGTCTTCTGATCAACGGAGGAACGGTTGGAAGAAGACGGCTAATGTTGGTAAAAGTTTGGAGAGTTTAGTACCAGCAGCTCTTCTTGGCGACTCAGTATTGGCACCATTGTTTGAGTCTGGAGAAGCCCCAGGACATGTCACAGATAGTGAGGAGGTAGGGCAGGAAGAGACTCCGAGGCAGCAACGTTACACACAGAGAGAAAAAAGGGTTGCTCAGTTTGATATTGGGGGAGGAATGGGGTTGCTTCGGAAGCACTTAGACAGGTTGGTCCCCTCAGATATTTGTAAACTGCAGTTGGAGGATCCGGAAGTTCAGAAGTGTGGTAATGGTGCTGTCGAGATCAAACACGAGGACGGGGAAACATGTCATGTGAACCTGTTAGAGGAGTTTGTGAGGCAACCACCTGAGCAGCCTACTGTCCCTGCGTTGGTCTGCAGCGGCCAAGGTGGAGAAGGAGAGGGGGGCAGTAGGGCACAGGTGGAGGAGAGTAGGGATTGTCATGTCTCGGCGGAGCAGTGGGCGGGGGACACGAGTCTGGTGGCTGTGGAAGCGCTAGAGCACCTGCCTGAGCAGCAGTGTGCAGCGCTCCAGCACCAGCTCGGTTCATACCCCACTGGTCGTGCCGGGCACCCGAGCCTCACAACTCAGGCGGTGTAAGATGTTCCGCGGGCAGGTCACGTGAATGTTGGGAGACCGATAGCCTCGTTGTTTCGGTGGTTCAAGGTGAGCAACGAGGCTTGGACATGGTTGTCAGGTCAAGGTCGACCCATGGCTGCCAAGGGTGGTGGTCAGAAGGAGGACATTGAGCAGATTGGTGAGTTTGGCTGTGGAGTGGATGTGCCCGGTCGTCGTATAGCCTCCCAATGCTGCTCTAGTCGAATGCAACAGCCCTACCATAGACCGACTGTATCTGGCCATGTCGCTAAAAGCGGTGATGCTGCGCAGGCAGATGTAGTCGTAAGGAATGCGGGGGTGCGCATGTACGGTATCGGCGGGGAAGCCTTAGCAAAAATGAACTATGGGAGTGACTGCACAGGTGGTACTGATTGTCCCTCTCATGACCTGGCTGTTCTAGGGACGAAGGTGGAGAAGGAGGGAGACTACAGGTTAGAAGCTGCAGCCTCGACTGGGTTGTGGGAGGGCACTAAGCATGTTGTTCTGCGAGATAAGTTGTTTACTAGGTTGTGGCAGTGCATCCGCATGTTTGTTGCTTCTCCAGGCCTGATGTACGGGGTAGAATCCGACATGGAGGCTGGAGACAGTGCGAGGCTCAGTTTAATTCCCTACCGTATAAATCCTGCTCGACAGCCTGTGGTGCAAGCAGAGCTGGATTACGTGTTGACGAAGGGTCTGAGGGATAAGGAATGTCGTGAGTGGTCGTTGCCTGTAACTTTGCAACCTGTGTTAAGTGGCAAGATCAGTGTGTGTGTTGATTGCAAGAGAGTGTGTGCATTATCCCTGGCAGACGCCTATACCTTATCGAGAGTTGACGACATCATAGACCGCATCGGGGCTGCATCGCCTATCACGAAGGTAGAACTAGTGAAAGGTTATTGGCAGGCCCCGGTGCCGGAAAGAGCGAAGAGAAGTGCCAGTCTTGTGATGAACTGGGCAGTTTATCAGTGTCAGGTGTTGTTGTGATGCCGGAACACAAGGTGGATGTGTGGCATGCTAAGGGCACTGATAATGTTTTGGCTGATTGTTTGTCACGGGAGGGTTTGTTTGCAGGAGAACCCTCGCCGTTCAATCAGTGTGTGTTGAGAGTGGAGAAAAACTAGGCTTGCCCCTGTAGAGCAGCCGCCAAAAACAACATTAAAAATAAATCAAAATCAAATAAAAACTCTTTCTTTTGATAGTTAATTGTAAGTTGCCAATATTATAACTAAAGTCCTAAGTTGAACCTGTCTTTCATTTAGGAGGCTGGCCTCTGTGAAGCTCGCTCAGGGAGCATAGTAGGCTAAATTATACTATTATGTTTGGGAGGGGTTATAAGATTTTCTTTATGTTGATATGTTGTTTTATGTAAGACTTGAGCTTTGAATTTCATTTCTGGTGGAGTGGCTATGTGTGACGGGTCTGTCGGAATTCTGCCTTGCCAGATATCGTGCTCGCCTAATGTTGAGCGTCGTATATCTTGGGCGGGGTGTGACGCCTGCCAGCGTTGGCAGAATCGCCTCCCGGTAGCCACTAGCGCTCGCCAGGGCAGTGAAATGGGCTACAGTCTATCTACAATGTTGTACTTTCTTTCTTGTGAATCGTCATGTCACAGGCAGTATAGAAGTGGTCTTTATTTTCGCCTGTGACAATGCATTATATTTTATATCATGAGTAGAACATAAGATGCATTGTATATTGTTGAGGAGAGAGAGAGCAGTATAGGGAGTGTTGTGGTAGTGTGTACGTGCGTATGCATGTCTTGCCTCCCTCGCTCGGAGGCTCGAGCGCATGCTTTCTCACGCCTCTTGATTGGCTGGTGGTTCCTGGCGCCTTCTGCAGGTCTGCTGCCTGGTGACGTAGCGGCCTGTGATTGGCTGACCACCATGCCTTTGTGTGATCCTAGGGGTCCCGAGGAGCTACTCTCTTCAGAGCTTGCCTGACCAGCATACCCTTCACACCTCCCTTACCACCTGTCCCAGACTTCTACCAAAAGAACACTTTCTCTCTCTCTCAACTTCTTACCTCTCATTCTTCCAATCTATTTAACATCATAACTCCCCTTTGGTTCTGCACGATTTCATACATCGGCCATCGTATTATATGCTGAAGCTCTCAGATATTACATGTTTAGTTAGGCATTTTGGAGGGGTTACCATTTTGTCTGTAGAGGTTCGACACACTCACAGTGTCTCCCTACCTATTCCTTGGCTGTCTGCTGGGCTATTTAATGCTAGACTGGGGTAAGGCTACTTGTGTTGTGATTTCCGATGTGTACCAGGTTTTGTTGAACTTGTACAATCGCAATGGATACGTGGGAAGCCTAGGTGGTCTTTCAGACTGTGTACCTTGTGAGTTTAGCACTGTGTTGCGAGTGAGGGCTTTTGCCTCTGCCACCCAACACTGTGTTAACTCGTTTTGCTTTGACTTTGAGAGGGTCGCCAGGAGAGAACCAGATACTAGCGATCTGGATCTCTCAAGAGAGCACCCCGTCATTTAACGTAATTTGGCCGCACAGTCTTAAGGACCTCGCTAGGCTACAAGCCGCTTGCTCAGCCATTGTTTCCTAGCCTACGACATCCCAGCTAGACTTTATTAGCCTAGCAGACACCCAATTAGGATTATAAGCTCTTATGTTATGTATGCAGCATTTTTGTTCACGTTGATTGTAAGCCTTGGTTGTTGTTGAGTTGCACAACCCGAGCCGGCTTTTTGAGTTGCCTGACGAAGTACTTCTTTTGTTGTTGGAGATAATACTATTGTGCATTTATCGTTATTCCTGTGTCAGTTAACACTGTCTGTCCCTACACTTGTAATATCTTGTTCCTGCTTTATATAACAGTTCAAAATACGATTCGATCATCTTAAGCAGCATCAGACTCTCTTCAGAAGATTCCTGCTCGATGCTTTAGGACTTTCATTCACTTTCTTTAATATAGGAGTGACAGTTTATTATTGTTTAGAGTAACTTTAATTATACCTTCTTCTTGTTTGCATTAAATCATTGCAGTGATTTAATTAAGATCTCTATCTTTTCCTTGTATACCTTATTAACGTAATTGTATGTTGTTGTGATCAGGCTGTATCAGAGATCATCAGCCTGTAGTAGTAGTGCATTTATACCGAGTTATAGGATACCCCATTATCGCAGATTTAACTCTGGAGGGTATAGGTGTTTTTGTGCGCCGGCATTATAAGTTCGAGGGTTGGATCTAGTGTTACCATTGTGGCTGTGTGCCTTTCTAGTCCAATGATTAAGAGCCCTTGTTTTATACGAGTCCCGGTCGTAACAATAAACTTAGACAAAATCCTAGGTGATACTTATTCAACTCATGGTGATTCTTTTACAAACAAACTCAGGGCACGTCAGCTTAAGATGGTGGTGGAGAATACACTACCTGCCTCACGCAGACATTAGGCTTATATACCCTTCGCCCACCTGGCTCTGATACCAACCTCTCGAACTGCATTAATCTCAACTCATTATATACTTGCTGAATTAAAGTATTACTTTTACCAAGAACTCTATGATATATCTTGTAACAATACTTATGATTAGAAAAGCCAAATATATTATTACGTAGTTATAATCAATATCATTCGTACGTCAGGCAACGAAGAAGAGAAAGGGAGTTGGAGGAAAAGGGGGGTAAATTGAGTAGGGGTACGGGTGTAGAGGGAGAGGGGGGAGAATGGAAAACAGGGGGTGATGAGAGAACTGCCTGCAATACCACCACACTCTGAATCGTACACTCTTGAACAAAAATATCTTCCTATATATGAAACTAAGCTGTCTACAGGTAGAATTAATTATACCGGGCTCATAACATTGCATACGATGTTCAATCATAAATAATTAAAGATCGTACCCACCATAACAACCACAATACCTCAATTACAACCAGTGACACTTGAATGAAATAGAAATCCCTAACACAGGCAATAGATAGATAGATAGATATACATGACTATTAGTATTCGACTGCCGAATGTGTTTTTGATATGTCTGAATTTCTTACAAAATTTTAATTCTAAAATGGGCACATCAGATATACTGGCGACGTTTATTTTATTTATTGCTAGCTAAATGTAGACGATTGTGTACAGCTTAGGAAGGATCAAAGGTAGTTTGAAAAGTTAATTGAGATATTTTGTGCCTCCAATTATCTAGGGGTCGCTCCTAAAGCTGAATAAAATAATTTAATAGTAGCCAGAATAAAATGAAAAGGACGTCACCGGTACTGAAAGGGTTAAAGATAATGTGATAGATGACCGCTTAATAATTCCTTTGGGAGTGAGGTGGCTGACAGACCATATATCACAAGCCTATAATGATGGATTATGTCCTGTATGCTTACAATGTTAATGGTTATATATTGACTCTCTCTCTCGCTCTCTTTCTATCTTTACCACAGGCTCAAGGCCATTTTAGTCAACTTTTTATTTGTCTTAGTTATCTTATATCTGATTATAAACCCAGTATGCGCTACTAATTGTCATCTATGCATTATTAGCAGCTTTTGCTACCCTGCTAAGTGACAGACAAGCAAACTTATAGAATATGTGTTAAAAAACAAACATACATTTCCACAATTAAAATTGGATGATATATTGAATTCTTACTGAGAAGAAACGAATTTCAAATTACCTCCTGAAAAATGACGGGTTTTAAGAATGAACAATGTATTGGTCATGAATGTGTGTGTGTGTGTGTATTTTTTTTTTTTTTTTTTTAAATGTATTTAGTTTGTGGGCTCTAATGTTTTCCAAGGCATTCCTGGCACTATAAATATCAATAAATCAACAGTCAGTACAGTAACCTGAATTGGATTCCCCAATAATGGAGAGAGCATTCTATAACAACATACATAATAACCACATTACTACAGTCCCCTCAACAAGTCCTTTACCAACAACATTAATATTGTGACCATTACTGTACGTCCGAGAACCTGGTCTTTACCTTAAGAGGTTATGTATAATGTACAATCACTATTAACAGTCATGGAACTCTTATATACAATTATTGGTGCAAATACAAACACAAGGATGATTGTTTTCGAGGGAATTAATTTTGCATTATGGTCAATATATGGTTTTATAGTAACCGTATATAACATGACATTAATAATCTATTTTTTGTTTAATTTCATTCCAACAACAAACACCTCCTAATGAACTTTATAAATCAATCAATTAATTAATTAATCAGATTCAAGAGACATGCTTCCACAATGACCTACTCATTATACACATAGCAGAAGGAAACACAAAATATATATATACTGCATTTCCAAACTGCCCTCCTTCGGTTTCTGTCCCTCCATCTGTGCCTTTGTCTCTAATTTCCTTTCCGGCCGTTCCATCGCTGCGGTTGTGGACGGCCATCGCTCATTTCCTCATGCTATCAACTCCGGTGTTCCTCAGGGTTCTGTCCTTTCTCCTATTCTCTTTCTAATGTTCATAAATGATCTTCTCAACTGTAAATCCAGTCCCATCCATTCATATGCAGACGACTCTACTTTACACCACTCAATTAGTTTTCCAGAACGCCCCAGCCAGCAGTCCCTCAAAAGTAAACGTAATGAAGCCACAAAAGGCTTATCTTCTGATCTAGATACTATTTCCAATTGGGGTAGACCGGTAGAGAAAATCTTGTTGCATTTAATGCTTCCAAAACTCAATGTATCCATCATACTACCTATCAGGAACCTCCAGAGGACTATCCCTTATTCTTCAACAATACACAAATCAACCCTTCATCTTCCCTCAATAATCTTGGTGTCTCTTTTTCTTCTGCTCTCACTTGGAAAGACCATATTAACAGTCTCGCTAAGGCAGCCTCCCAGAAGCTGAGTGTGCTCTACCGCCTCAAGGGGTTCTTTGCCCATGCGCAGCATCTTGCTCTGTACAGGGGCACAGTGCGTCCTTGTATTGAGTATTGTTCACATGTGTGGGGAGGATCCTCTCACACCGCACTCCTAGATTAAGTAGAAAGAAAAGCCTTTCGCATCATTAACTCCCGTCCACTCACCAACTCTTTGCAATCTCTCTCCCTTCGCCGCAATGTTGCATTTCTCTCACTATTCTATCGCCACTACAATAATCAGTGTTCCTCGGAGCTTTCCCAGTGTATACCACCTCCTCTACGTAGGGTACGTAGTACCCGCCTTGCAACACAATCCCACCCCTACTCTGTGCAACTCTCCAACCCAAGAGTGAAATGCTATTCCCAGACTTTGTTCTATTCAACTGCTGAGCTCTGGAACTCTTCCAGAATCAGTGTTTCCCTCTTCCTGTGAATTAAATTGCTTCAAACTCTGTGTGTCACGGCATTTTAGCTCGAACGTCCCTTGATTTCGGCCCTGGCACTCTTTGAAAACTGGGGGAGGCACTCGCTGCAGGCAGTTATGCCTTTTGTCTCCCTCATTCACATAGAAAAAAATACATATATATATATACAGTATATATACAGTATACTGTATAAATACAGGTATATATATACCGTATATATGTATATATATATATATATATATATATATATATATATATATATATATATATAATATATAACTAATATACAGTATATGAGGGGCTCAACGGCCTTTTATGAGAGACTGTATAATATAAGAGTCAATAATCCATTAGTTTGGTGTTGCTATGTCCACTAATGTCACCGTTCATATGTAATGCCTCCAGCACTGTCACTATCATTATATTATATAACGCCACTTTCACATTGTAATTAGTACCGGGGTAGCTATTAAATATTATGGCACCATCATTATGTCAATACTGTTGAATACCATCACCACTACCAATATCATCACCACTACCATCACCACACCACATTCACCCTGATATTAGTAACAATTAAATACTATACCATCACCATTATGTCAATACTGATCAATACCATCACCACTACCACTAGCATTACCACTCTACTACCACTATCACCAACCACACCACATTCACCTTGATATTAATAGCTATTAAATATTATAGTACCAGCATTACATCCACACTGTTCAATACCATCACCACTACCTCTATCATCACCACTATCACTGTCATAATACCACTACCATCACCAAAATATTCTAAATATTCTAATTAAGGACACTTTTATACAATAAAAGAGAAACAGTTCTGTACGTTAACGGGGTAGTGCTTGATTTGTTGGGCTACTTATTCATTAATTTATTTAATTTTAAGTTTCCTCGCTAGACCTCCATCAAACTTAAAAAACACCCCCTATACCCCTTTTCAAGATATATTTGTACATTTTTTCGGTAGAAAAATGTCACGGCCGGCCGAAGGCCAGTCCTTCAAAAACTACAGTCTCGCTATCGCTCGCCAGGAAAAAATTGACATCTAAACGACACAAAAGGTCTTAATATTTACAAAGTAATGGGGCAAAAGGCCAAAATCGCCAAACTAGTGAATGATCGTCTTAAAATCGCAAAACTAATAAGGAAGAAAGGGGTCCAGAAAAAGTGAGTAGTACCCCCTTAAAACAGAACAACGAAACACATACTAATATCAATAAAGTCAGTGCCATATAAGCGTTTTCCGGCACTTTTCGATGAGCAAGTTTTTTCTCGTAATATTCTGAGACCTCTCACTTTGGAATCGGACACTAGACTGAAGGTAGATTATGTTAGGTGGCTGATTTCCGATAACACATAAATATTGAAGATGCCAGACTACAATTGCCTGTCATAAATGACGGAAAAAAGCTTGTGTGACACCGCCTTGAATCATACCAACAAACAATCAAACATGCACGACACACACACCACTACCATAGATTCACCAACAGCAACACAAATCACCACAACACAAATATAAACATAACAAACCAACGCTTCACAACACAAGCACACCACCAACATCCCACACCAAAAACTCATTCACAAACATAAATCAATATAATATATCACCACCAATTTCAAACATCCACTTCACTAACACCATCTTAACCCTTATTTAGCGGGTGGTAAGGTATTTTACACCATGCCGCCCAGCGGGCAGAATCCCGAAATATTTGGTCACTTTCACTCGCCCTAGCGCCATTACTATGGCTCCAATGCGAACGAAACGGTCATTTTTGGAAAGAGCAACTCTTCGTCTCCCCATATAAGTCTATTATGGATGTTTTGAGTGAGTGTGGAGGGTGGGAAGAGGTGAGGAAGAGGAGGTACTTTTTGGTCTATTTCCCAGGCGCATTCGGATGCATTCGCTTTGCCCTGACTTCGGCCTCCCGCGCGTCTACTATTCCTTCGGTAATCGGTCTTATTTTTCTCTTATTTCTCCTTATTTATGTATTCTCTGTATTCTCTCTCTCTCTCTCTTTTATTTCTCTCTCTCTCACTCCTCCTGTCTGTCTGTCTCTCTCTCTCACTCTCTCTCTCTCTCTCTCTCTCTCTGGCTCGCTCGCTTTCCTTCTCTCGCGCGCTCTGTCTCTCTCTCTCTATCGTGAGAAATGTACCGTACACCCTGGTTATCGTGAGAAATTTACCGAACGCCTGCAAATAATACGCTATAAAATGCTTGAAATCAAACTCTCAAGCAATTTCAAGGTCACATGCAATTATAAATGTATAGGTAGACCCAGAGAGGAAGAGACAGAGAGAGAGTGAGAGAGAGAGAGTGTCGTGATAATATAACTATTTTACATATGTATCATATATATGATAAAATAATATATACGGTACATATTGTGATGCACGTCAGCTCCCCAGCGACCACGAGGGGGCGGCGGTTGGCTCCCTATCCTCTTCTCCCCTCTCCCCAGGCAGTGAAATGGGCTACAGTTATCAGAGAATGTTGTTCTTTCTTTCATAGTGTTCGTGTTGTTACAGACAGTCCCGTGGTGGTCTTTACTTTCGTCTGTGACAACGGGAAGTATTTTATATCGTTAGTAGAATGTAAGATGCATTGTGGAGGGAGAAAGAGAATAGCGCGAGCATGGTGGTAATATGTGCGTGCGTAGGTATGTGTTGCCTCCCTCACTCGAGGTGTTTTCCCGCTCGCGCGCTTTCCTGCGCCCTTGATTGGCTGGTGGTTCCTGGCACCTTCTGCAGCCCTGCTGCCTGGTGACGTAGTCGTCTGTGATTGGCGGCCGCGGTCCTGGGACGGTGATGCGGGCTCCTGTCCTTGTGTCTCCCTCAGAGCTCCTCGTAGTGCTGTAACGCTAACATCCCTTTGCAATCTATCAGCCCACATCACCCCCCTATTGCGAACTTTCTCTACCACTGCTTACCTTCTTCTCTCTGTATATCCTACTATTAATTAACTGCCCTTCGCCTTGACGTTGATTTCATATATCCGTCACTGTATTATACAGCGAGCTCTCAGAGATATTATATGTATTTAGTTAGGCATTTTGGATCAGAGGGTTTTCCATTTTGGCTTGGGGAGGTTTGACATACTCATCGTGTTTCCCCAACCTTATTTTCTTGGGTGTCTGCCAGGTCAGTCGATGCTAGACTGGGGAGAGGCTATCAGGTTGCAGTTTCCTATGAGCATAGACTTCGTTGAGCCTATGCAACTGTACCGGATACCTGCGGAGGCCTAGGTCATTTTTTTGTCTGTGTACCTTAGAGCCTAGCACTGTGTTGGCGTGAGGGCATTGGCCTAGTCCACCCAGCATTGTGCTAGCTCGTTAGCTTTTGACTTAGGAGGGTCGCCAGGAGAGAACCAGGTACACGAGACCTGGATCTCTCAAGAGAGCACCCCGTTATTTAATGTAACTAGGCGCACAGACTTGAGAACGACACTAGGCTACCGAGCAGGTGGCTCGGCCCAGGTAGCTTAGCCTACGACTCCCCTGCTAGACTTCGTCCACCTGGCAGACCCCCGATTAGGGTTTATAATCTCATTGTGTATATGTGTGCAGCATTATTGCTCCTTATGTTTATAGTAAGCCGTGATTGTTGCTGAGAGACCCAACCAGAGCAGGCTAGTGCCTGGTGGGAGAAAGCACATCTTTTTGTGGTTAGAGTTTAGACTGCCGACTGTTTTATAATTACACATGTGCCAGATAACACCGTATGTCCCTACACTATATATGTTCCCACAGTAATAATACACAGTTCAGAATCCGAGACGTACTTGTTAGTTGCATCTGACTTTTGCAGAAGATTCTGGCATGATGCTTTAGGACTTTCTTTGTTTCACTTTCTTTCAGACAGGAGTGACAGTTTACTGATTATTTAACGTAACGTTAATTATCCTTCTTCTAGTTTGCTTATTAAATTGTTGCTGCGATTTAATTACGCTATCCATCTTTTTCCTTGTATACCTTAATAAAGTAATTGTATGTTGTATGAGAATAGGCTGCTTCAGTGATCATCAGCCTATAGTGTGCACCTTTTACCGAGTCATAGGATACCTCGTTGTCCAGGCACGACTCAGGGCGGTATAGGTGTTTTGTTCTCCAGTGTTTAAGGCAGGGGTTGGAACTAGTGTTACCGTTGTTGCATTTAGCCTTATCTAGTCCAATGATTAAGAGCCCCGTGTCTTGCAGAACCTGGATCGTAACAATATGTTCCCCACAATCATATAATGCCAAGCACAAAATATTCAATCTTTCGTTGTTTGTATTACCGTAAGAAATTTACCGAACGCCTGCAAATAATACGATATAAAATGCTTGCAATCAAACTTTCAAGCACTTACAAGGTCACATGCAATTATAAAAAGGTATATTGTAGACCACAATCTTCGCCAAGCTTTGTTGTTGCTTGTATTATCGTGAGAAATGTATAGTACACCCTGGTTATCGTGAGAAATTTACCGAACGCCTGAAAATAATGCGCCATAAAATGCTTGCAATCAAGCTTTCAAGCAATTACAAGGTCACATGCAATTATAGAAAGGTATATTGTAGACCACAATCTTCGCCAAGCTTCGTTGTTGCTTGTATTATCGTGAGAAATGTACCGTACACCCTGGTTATTGTGAGAAATTTACCGAACGCCTGCAAATAATACGCTATAAAATGCTTGCAATCAAACTTTCAAGCAATTACAAGGTCACATGCAATTATAAAAAGGTAATAACTATATTGTAGTCCACAATCTTCGCCAAGCTTCGTTGTTGCTTGTATTATCATGAGAAATGGACCGTACACCCTGGTTATCGTGAGAAATTTACCGAACGCCTGCAAATAATACGCTATAAAATGTTTGCAATCAAACTCTCAAGCAATTTCAAGGTCACATGTGTTACGACCTGGCACTCGGGTACACAAGGGCTCTCAATCAGGACTCTAATACGGCTCGCTGCCACAACGGAAACACACGATCCCAACCCCTGAGTACTGCCAGCCGAACAAAAAACACCAATACCCTCCAGAGTTCAATCTGCTATAACGGGGTATACAAGAACTCGGTACTAGTGTTCAACAACAGACTAATAAAGAGACAGGAATTCTCTAGTCTGGTCAACAATCAAACAAAGAAGTAAGAAACAACAACACCAAAGAATAGTGTTGGCCGAAGCCGAAGTAATCCACCCTTGACTAAGAACTTAAGAAGTCCTCCACCCTCTACTTCGGATCGGCACTATTACGTTACGTTAATTAATAGTCCTTAAGCATCGAGCAAGGAATCTTCTGAAAAAAGTTAGATGCTTCTCGGATGCTCGTAAGAAGTACGTATCGGATTTTGAACAGTAATTCAATAAGAAAAACACTGGCAATTAAATACTATTACAGGTTTAAATTGGCATAAGAATAATTAAAAGAATATGCAATAGTAAATGGCAAACATTAAAAAGAAGTACTCCGCAAATGCAACGGCAATAGCCTACTCGGATTGTGCTCGTGGGCCACTAATCACTAAAGTAGCCAAGCTTGCAACACATGAAATCAATAGTGCATAAACAATATCATACATAAGGAAAGCTTCAATACTATTCTGTATCTACTAATCGAGTAAAGTCTAGCTGGGGTACTGTGGGCAAAAGGTAGCAGTGACTGAGCAAAAACGGCTCGTAGCCTAGCGAAGTCCTCACAACTGTTTAAAGTATTACGTTAACACTAACAAGTGCACTTTGAGAAATCCAGATCCCTTGTATCTGGTTTTCTCCCGGCTCCTTGACAAAGTAAAAACAAGCTGTTAATAAAATACAGGGTGGTTAGGCTCTTGCCCTCACGCACTGTAAATTATTAACTCAACACAGTCAGCCGCGAAGACAACCTAGGCTTCACTGAACCGAAACGAGTATGCAGGTTTATCGCTTAACCACTGCATCAAACAACAACTCGTAACACAGAAAAGCCTTACCCCAGTCTAGCATTACCTAGACTAGCAGAAACCAGGAATAATAATAATAACACACAGGGAAATGCATAGACAAGTGCAACAAACATAAATCAATCCTATTCTAAGTTAACCCTTCCAAAATAGGCTATCTAATAGGCATGTATCTCATGAGAACTCAAGCGATAATACGTTGGCTGACTAGCTCTGCACCAACGGGACCATGGAAGTTAAAAAGGGTAGGGAAAAGAGGAGATAAGAATGTAAGGTAGTAGAGAAAGTTCACATCAGTCAGAAGAATATATATAGTTAGCAAGGGAAATGAGAAGTCGCTCTGCCTAATGAGTTCTGATCAAAAAATGGCTAGACTTCCCTTTTTATACTCGGCCCTCTAGTGAGCCCAACGTGAACTACTAAGGACCGCCCACTGACAATCATTACGTAATTTCTCTCTCCTCTGGGATAGACAAAGGCTTTCCTAGCACTGAGGGGAGGGGGGAGGGGGGGGGGAGTGCTAGTGAGTTAGGCCCACCTCCCGCATGGCGCACCCACTGACCCCCAACTGTGGCTGCCGCTTCTCCCATCATTACAAATAAGTTTTACACACAATACTTATAACTAATGATATAAAATAGAACTCGTTGACTCAGATGAAAACAAAATACATATTCATATTACTTATAGTACAACGGCTCACATGAACTAAGTTAGGAAACTCTACATAGACTACAGCCAAAGTTCCTGCCCTGACGATCCTAGCGAGAGTGGGGCATGACTAGGCGTTCTGTACAGCATGCTCACACTGGACATGCGTCACACCTCCCCCAAGATTTTACTTGCTCAACCCTGAGCTAAAATCTGACAAACACAGAACCCCATCAAGCCCCTCACACCCAGCGACCCAGCGACCGCATGGCACTAAAACAAAGCTGAGTTTATCACCAAAACGCATCTTATTATTAACCAAAAATTCACATTTTATAACTCCTCCCAACAATAGCAAAAAGACACAATATCATGCTCCCAGAGCGAGCTTACAGCAGCTCAGCCGTTTGATAGTTTGTGGACTACTCAAACTCTATAGGCTATGACAAACTTATACGATTACCTATATCAAAAGAAAGAGTTTTTTATATGATTTTTATATTTTAATATGTTTTTCCCGGCTGCACTATAAGGGCAGCCTATTTTCCTCCACTCAAACCCACACACCTGTGATAGCCTACGACTGATCATCCACCCTTGATAAACAATCCGCGATCACATTGTCACATCCAGCAATATGACGGATGTCCAGGTTATACTCCTGCAACATCAAAGACCACCTGGTCAGTCTCATATTGTGATTGTGAAATTGATTCAGGAATCTCAAAGGGTGATGATCAGTGTAGATAACCACGACTGGGCCATAGGCTGGAACATACACCTCGAAGTGCCTGAGCGACAGCACAATCGCCAGTAATTCCTTTTCTATTGTAGAATAGTTCTTTTGTGCAGCATTGAACTTCTTAGAAAAGAAACTTACTGGGTGTTCCACACCTTCATTGTCTGTCTGTAGCAAGACGGCACCAGCCCCTACACCACTAGCATCTGTTGCCAGCTGAAAAGGCCTGTTAAAGTCTGGGGCCCTGAGTATCGGGTGAGTACATAGCAAATGTTTCACCAAAGTGAAAGCCTTTTCACACTCAGGTGCCCACAAAAACTTTTTGTCTTTAGATAACAAATCTGTGAGAGGTGCCAACACCGTTGAGTAACCTTTTATGAAGCGTCTGTAGTAGCCTATCATACCCAAGAATCTCATAATCTGCTTCTTGGTTGTTGGGTGCGGAAATTTATTGATAGCCTGTACCTTGTTCTGAGGAGGGCACACCTGTCCCCTTCCCACTACAAACCCAAGGTACTGCACAGTGGCTTTTACGAAGTCACACTTTGCCAAATTTACTACCAGACCTGCTTCACTAAGTTTCCGGAACAAGGTCTCAAGGTGCTCACAATGGCTCTCAAAGTCGTCATCATAAATGATTACATCGTCCAAATATACGGTGCAATTTGGAATGTCCTTTACAATTTCATTCATCAGGTTCTGAAACGTTGCTGGTGCATTCTTAAGCCCGTAAGGCATAACATTGCACCGGTAGGTACTCCCGTCCACAACAAAACCACATACCTCTTTAGCACGCTCGGACAAAGGTACTTGCCAGTAACCTTTTACTAAATCTACTTTAGACAAAAAACGAGCATTACCAATTTTGTCAACACTATCATCAACCCGAGGAAGAGGATATGGGTTAGTTGGAGTCAAACCGTTTAACCTACGGAAATCAATACAAAAGCGTACCTTGCCATCTGGCTTAGGCTGCAGTGTTACAGGGGAAGTCCACTTAACTGTGCCTTTCTCTATCAACCCTCTACCGAGCATATACTCCAACTCATCCCTCAGAGCTGGTAGTTTTATGGGGGGCACACGGTACGGGATTGACTTAAAGGGTAGATGGTCCCCCACGTCAACATCATGCATAGCCTGAGTAGTGAGGCCTGGGTGTTCAGCAAATACAGTGGGGTATGAACCGAACAACTGACGGATAGCATCAAACTGCGGCTCAGGCAAATGAGCTATAGCCTCGTCAGCCCTTAGGCTCGAGTTCCCCGCCCACTGATCCGCTGAAACATGTTGATCCCAGCTATCCTCCTCTGAAGCTTGACTGTCCCCCTCTCCTTCTCCACCACGGCCGCAACAAGCCAACACAGGGACAGTGAGAGGCTCAGAGGGGCGCCTCACATACTCTTTAATAAGGTTCACGTGACATAACTGGTTCTTTTTCCTCCTGTCTGGAGTGGCAACAAGGTAATCTAAGTCTGAAATTTTTTCTACAATTTTATAAGGTCCAGTGTACTTCGCAGAGAGGGGGTTACCAACCAAAGGCAACAAAATTAATACCTCTTGTCCTACAGTGAACTTCCGGAGCCTCACTTTGCGATCATACCTGTCCTTCATCAAAGCTTGTGATTCTGTCAAATTTCTACCTGCCATCTCCAGACTCTTAAGCATGCGCTCACGGCTTTCAAGCACATACTTTAATAATGGACAAGGCTGCACAGTCCCCTCCCAAATTTCTTTCAGCATGTTAAGGGGGCCCCTGACACGGTGTCCAAAAATCAGCTCGTTTGGACTAAATCCCAGGCTCTCACCAGGTACCTCCCGAGCAGCAAACAGCACATAAGGCAATCCAAGATCCCAATCCATACCGTTGTCAGCACAATAACACCTGAGCATGCTTTTAAGTGTAGCATGCCACCGCTCAAGCACCCCTTGACTCTCAGGGTGATACGCTGACGATACTACTGCTCGTATCCCATGCTGTTGCATTGTTTGCTTGAACATGTTGGAGGTGAAATTAGATCCCTGATCAGACTGAATCTCCTCCGGGTACCCGTACCTTGAGAAGTACCACAACAAGTTACTGACTACCGTCTTAGCCATTCCATTTTTCATAGGGTATGCATCGGGGTATCTAGTGGCAACATCCATTATGGTTAACAAAAATTTATTTCCCGCCTTAGTGGGAGGGAGTGGACCAACCATGTCAACAATAATTTTACTAAAGGGTGGCCCAATCACAGGAATAGGGTGTAACGGAGCCTTAGGAATAACTTGGTTCGGTTTCCCGACACGTTGACAAATATCACAGGAGTTTATCCATGACTGCACATGAGACTTCATCCCCGGCCACCAAAACAATTTCCCCAAAGCCGCCACCGTTTTTCTCACCCCTAGATGTCCTGCCAGTGGTGTGTCATGCGCCAACCTCAGTAGGCTATCCCTGCACTCCCGTGGCACCACCAACTGGTCCACTACTCCGGACCCCTTTTGCCAACTACGTTTAGGGTCTTGAAAACGCCTATAAAGGATGCCTTCTAAATAAAAAAAATCTCCTGGCTGTGCATCGCCGTCCTCGTCGAGCTCTACAGCTCCATTAGCACACGTTTGGAGCTCAGGGTCCTCTAGTTGCAACCGACTTATATCTGAGGGTGCCAAGCGATCTAACTGCTCCCGGAGCAATGCATGACCTTCCCCGATACTGGGCTGCTCCCTCTGTCTCTCTCGATGTACATAACGTTGCTGTCGTGGAGACTCGTCATGCCCAGCCTCGTCACTCTCGATGACAGGCCCAGGGGCTACTCCAGAATTAAGTAATGGTGCTAATACTGAATCACCCAGGAGAGCCGCCGAGTCAAAACTCTTAAAACCAACTCCAGCTTTAGCCTCCTCCTGTTGATCGTTCCTCCGCTGGTCTGAAGGCGGAGGACTAGGCTGTGACACTTTAGCTGCCCGAGCTCGGGTGACAACACACGCCATGGGTTGTGTCTGGCACCGCTCGACCCACTCTTGCTCTTCCCTACTCACGTCGGCCGGCCTCTCGGCAACGACTAAGGGTAGAACCTCGGAAGCGGGCATTGCAAAGTCGTTGCCGAGAAGAAGGTCGACGCCCTCCACTGGCAGTTTCTCCACAATCCCGACATCCAATTCACGTGCCACACCATCCACCTCCAACTCCAACCGCACCAGCGGGTATGACCGAGTTGCATTAATACCCTGCACCACTACCACCCGAGCCGCGTTTATAGGGTAGCCAGTCAAGTTTTTCATCAGAGTCTGGGAAGCACCTGTATCACGCAAGACCTCTACTCCATGCTTGCGCCCCGCCCACATCACGCAACCCCGCCCTCTATGGTCGCAAAAAACATCCTGAGCAGGGTTCGAGCCTCCCAGGTGCTTCTGCATTGGCTGTGCCTCAGCCTCTGACGAACTGCCCCAGGCAAACTCAGATGACTTCGGAGACACACCAATGTTGCAGGCCAAAGACACAGCTGCTGTAGGTGGTTTGCTAGGACAGACTCTTGCAAAGTGCCCCTTTTTATGACAATGATAACACTCCACCTCCCCTTTGGGCTTCCCTTGGTACTGGGAAGGGCCCGGCCCCTTCTTAAATGGGACGGTGCTAGTCTTGTGGTCAGTCTTGGTATCATGGCTCTTGTACTTGTTTGCATAAGGTATATCACTAACTCGGGGGGGTGGGGCGTCACGCCCCTTGTTACCTGCCTCACTACGCTGGGCAGACCCGCACCCACGAATTAGTGATAGCCGGAGGTCAGCCATCTCAGCTGCCTCCTGTAGAGTTTTTGGGTTCTTTTCTTTAATAGTTAAAGTCATTTCTGCACCAGTACACTTATAAAACTGCTCGAGCAGAAACAGCTCAGTCAACTGTTCGGCCGTCTCAGCTTTCTCAGAACGTGTCCAGTTTTTAAGTGCATCTTTTAAGTCCCGGGCATGTTCAAGAAAGGTCACCTCCCTAGTCTTTGTAACACCCCGAAACTTCAATCGATATGTTTCCGGTTGCAACTCGTATGCCCGTAGGACAGCTCTCTTCAATTCTGGGTAGTCAATGCAAGACTCTAAAGGCAGTGCATCATAAGCCTTCAGACCCTTACCCGTAAGTCTTGAGGAGACTAGAGCTGCCCACTTCTCTTCAGGCCAATTATGCTCCCTACATTTCTTCTCAAAACGATTAAAAAATTCTGTGACTTCAGTTTCACTAAATACCGGCACCAATTTGACTAATTGGGCCAAGGACTGTTCTCTTACTTGGCCCTCACGGCCCATCCAAGTCCCTGTCGACTCTGCACGAGACTTATCTAAATCTAATTTAGCACAATATTTCTCCGAGTCGTACTTAAGCTCAGCCTCATGCCTCCTAACCTCAATCTCATGCCTCCTCGTCTCATCCTCCTGCCTCCTGGTCTCATTTTCATGCCTCCTGGTCTCATCCTCCTGCTTCCTAGCCTCAATCTTAGCAAGCTCAAGTCTAAATACCATATCTGGAGACAGACAGGAAGAGGGAGCTGCCACTACTGAAGGAGGGGGGGCAAAAACTGGGGAACCACCATGTGCACCACCCGAGGGCACTCCAATCTGCCAATTCTCATCCCTCTGTGGGAGAGTGCTAACCTCCGGTAACTGAGTGGACGGCACTGTGGGAGTCGAGTGAGAGGGGATCTGGGGAGGAACCCCCCCAAACGCCCTCTCCTCCGAAACCCCATGTCGCCCACGCAACACCCAGGAAATCAGCTCCCCCTTGGACATCCCTACTACATTGGAAATTCCCAAAACCTTGGCTATCAGGTGCAAGCCACAAACATCCACCCCAGTCAGCCTCTCCTCCGTCACGTGGTACCGCTTACTCACAAAAACTCTAGCATCCTCCTCACTGGTTACTAACGGCACACCTTCAAATGGCATCTCTCGCTCATCGTCAGTGCTAATGCACGACATACTGAAGTCCACAAAAAAATTCTCGAGACAAAAGTGTTTAACTTCCTATGCAAGCACTAATTACTAAATTAACTGGAGTCTCTTAAATGCTTTACTAATTGCCATACAAAAACAAATATTCTTCAATATGCACGCTAAAATACAAACAAACAAATGTTGTACAACTCTGCAAAAATTTATACTGTTCACAAAATCCTAAGCAAGGTCGCCATTTGTTACGACCTGGCACTCGGGTACACAAGGGCTCTCAATCAGGACTCTAATACGGCTCGCTGCCACAACGGAAACACACGATCCCAACCCCTGAGTACTGCCAGCCGAACAAAAAACACCAATACCCTCCAGAGTTCAATCTGCTATAACGGGGTATACAAGAACTCGGTACTAGTGTTCAACAACAGACTAATAAAGAGACAGGAATTCTCTAGTCTGGTCAACAATCAAACAAAGAAGTAAGAAACAACAACACCAAAGAATAGTGTTGGCCGAAGCCGAAGTAATCCACCCTTGACTAAGAACTTAAGAAGTCCTCCACCCTCTACTTCGGATCGGCACTATTACGTTACGTTAATTAATAGTCCTTAAGCATCGAGCAAGGAATCTTCTGAAAAAAGTTAGATGCTTCTCGGATGCTCGTAAGAAGTACGTATCGGATTTTGAACAGTAATTCAATAAGAAAAACACTGGCAATTAAATACTATTACAGGTTTAAATTGGCATAAGAATAATTAAAAGAATATGCAATAGTAAATGGCAAACATTAAAAAGAAGTACTCCGCAAATGCAACGGCAATAGCCTACTCGGATTGTGCTCGTGGGCCACTAATCACTAAAGTAGCCAAGCTTGCAACACATGAAATCAATAGTGCATAAACAATATCATACATAAGGAAAGCTTCAATACTATTCTGTATCTACTAATCGAGTAAAGTCTAGCTGGGGTACTGTGGGCAAAAGGTAGCAGTGACTGAGCAAAAACGGCTCGTAGCCTAGCGAAGTCCTCACAACTGTTTAAAGTATTACGTTAACACTAACAAGTGCACTTTGAGAAATCCAGATCCCTTGTATCTGGTTTTCTCCCGGCTCCTTGACAAAGTAAAAACAAGCTGTTAATAAAATACAGGGTGGTTAGGCTCTTGCCCTCACGCACTGTAAATTATTAACTCAACACAGTCAGCCGCGAAGACAACCTAGGCTTCACTGAACCGAAACGAGTATGCAGGTTTATCGCTTAACCACTGCATCAAACAACAACTCGTAACACAGAAAAGCCTTACCCCAGTCTAGCATTACCTAGACTAGCAGAAACCAGGAATAATAATAATAACACACAGGGAAATGCATAGACAAGTGCAACAAACATAAATCAATCCTATTCTAAGTTAACCCTTCCAAAATAGGCTATCTAATAGGCATGTATCTCATGAGAACTCAAGCGATAATACGTTGGCTGACTAGCTCTGCACCAACGGGACCATGGAAGTTAAAAAGGGTAGGGAAAAGAGGAGATAAGAATGTAAGGTAGTAGAGAAAGTTCACATCAGTCAGAAGAATATATATAGTTAGCAAGGGAAATGAGAAGTCGCTCTGCCTAATGAGTTCTGATCAAAAAATGGCTAGACTTCCCTTTTTATACTCGGCCCTCTAGTGAGCCCAACGTGAACTACTAAGGACCGCCCACTGACAATCATTACGTAATTTCTCTCTCTCCTCTGGGATAGACAAAGGCTTTCCTAGCACTGAGGGGAGGGGGGAGGGGGGGGGGGAGTGCTAGTGAGTTAGGCCCACCTCCCGCATGGCGCACCCACTGACCCCCAACTGTGGCTGCCGCTTCTCCCATCATTACAAATAAGTTTTACACACAATACTTATAACTAATGATATAAAATAGAACTCGTTGACTCAGATGAAAACAAAATACATATTCATATTACTTATAGTACAACGGCTCACATGAACTAAGTTAGGAAACTCTACATAGACTACAGCCAAAGTTCCTGCCCTGACGATCCTAGCGAGAGTGGGGCATGACTAGGCGTTCTGTACAGCATGCTCACACTGGACATGCGTCACACATGCAATTATAAATGTATAGGTAGACCCAGAGAGGAAGAGACAGAGAGAGTGAGAGAGAGAGACTGTCGTGATAATATAACTATTTTACATATGTATCATATATATGATAAAATAATATATACGGTACATATGTTCCCCACAATCATATAATGCCAAGCACAAATATTCAATCTTTCGTTGTTTGTATTACCGTAAGAAATTTACCGAACGCCTGCAAATAATACGCTATAAAATGCTTGCAATCAAACTTTCAAGCAATTACAAGGTCACATGCAATTATAAAAAGGTATATTGTAGACCACAATCTTCACCAAGCTTCGTTGTTGCTTGTATTATCGTGAGAAATGTACCGTACACCCTGGTTATCGTGAGAAATTTACCGAACGCCTGCAAATAATATGCTATAAAATGCTTGCAATCAAACTTTCAAGCAATTTACAAGGTCACATGCAATTATAAAAAGGTATATTGTAGACCACAATCTTCTCATGACAGCTCGCCACGGCTGCCGTGGACCAACTGAGATGTACTCCACTTACATCCACCCTCACTCACTCGCTACATACGTAATTATATAAAGAAATTGTCGTATTTTAGCGATTTTGCCCTTCGGTTGCACGATCGTTGCAAGACAACCAGTGATCGTAGAAGGATGGTTCGGGTGACATTGGAAAGCTCAATTTACGCCCTTTCAGGAATACATATATGTATTACGCTCTGGGTCTTGTTTATGCATGAAAAAGAGCACGGAAACAACCCCATTTATGGTAAAAAAAAAAAACGCTGGGCGGCACAGTGAAATATACTCCACCACCCGCTCGTAAGGTGATAAAATGCTTGCAATCAAACTTTCAAGCAATTATAAAATGTAAATTGTACTTACCAACACCCACACCAGTATGTTCTTCATCAGGAACGTCTCCATTTTGCTCAACGGTCTGTGCATCATCAACCACGACATTTGCAACACGCAAATTATGCTTGGGGTGAAAGCCTATGATCGGCATATTTTCGTCTTCCGAGTCATCCACACTATCAAAACTCTCACCCAGACCTTCCATGGTTTCATTCAACAGCCTATTAGAAAGTTCTGAAGAGTTCAGCATGATATCTAGTTCCTGGGCGGTGAGCCGGGCGTGATGAGTAGGGTGGCGCGACGCACTAGGGGTGGCGGCCACCGAATCGGACACGGGCAAATCTTGACCTTCCATTACGGCTGCTTGAGGGTTACTGAGTCATGGTCACGCAGTGGGGATGTGTGGGTGGGACCTTGTAGTACACCGCCTGACCACCAGGTTTCGCTTTCCACCTAAATTTTGGCGGGAATACGCCCACGGACTTTAGTCGGGCCCCGCCATTTAGTCCAATTTTCTCGATTCGGACTTAAGTCGGGCCCCGATCTTTAAGGGTTAAGCACCACCATGATCAACAGTTTTACAAACACCACAAAACACACCACCACTAAAGTTAATCACCAACAGCAATTTAATAATCTTTACAAACACAAAATACACTAGCAGCACCCCACACCACAACACTCTTTAAGTTAACCCTTTAACCCTCCAGACCCGGCGCCCTTAGCTCGCGACTGTACTGTGTTCCCGAGTGTTTTGACGATTATTGGGCTATGTTCACTCACCTGTAACTCAATAAATAGGGCATGTATTGTTCTGAATAAATGAATAAAATGTTCCACAAACCTTCCTCTATAGAATGCCTTTGAGTAGAGGTCTTTAGCCCAAGTAGTTGCATAATGGCGAGCGCGGGAAGTAGAGTGATTTTCGGCGGAAAATTCTTCCCGTCTTCGGATGCGTCGCCCCGGCCCCGGCTACCACGCACCTAGCCGCTCGTCGCGCCAGAGTGTTTGCCTCTCATAGATGACTTTAGTGGTTGATATTGACAATGTGATGTTTATTTGATATCTTTATAGTTATTTTGAGGCCAATTATATAAAGTATGTGTATTAGGGTATCACTGTCACTAATATTGCTCATTTTCACTCGATCCCGTACGTTTTATTAGTAATTGAGGTAGGTTATTGTTATATTAGGCACTGATTATTCATTATCACAGGTGTTTATTATACTTTGGCCATCAAATATTAGGTCTTGTGTCACTTTCACTTTGGTAAATATGCTTTAGAGAGTATCACTGTCACTGATAATGCTCATTTTCACTCGATACCGTACATTTTATTAATAATTGAGGTCGGTTATTGTTATATTTGGCACTGATTAGTCGTTATCACAGGTGTATATTATACTTTGGCCATCAAATATTAGGTCTTGTGTCACTTTCACTCTGGTAAATATGCTTTAGAGAGTGTCACTGTCACTGATAATGCTCATTTTCACTCGATACCGTACGTTTTTTTAGTAATTGAGGTAGGTTATTGTTATATTAGGCACTGATTATTCGTTATCACAGGTGTTTATTATACTTTGGCCATCAAATATTAGGTCTTGTGTCACTTTCACTTAGTTATATGCTTTGTAAACGTTTTATATACAATTTATTGTGTCTTTTTTCACTGATTTATGTATTTCTATAGGTTCTAATCATATGAATGTCACTTATTATATACATTTATGTGTCACTTTCACATCTTATTATGGTGGTATTGTATATGTATCAATTTTCTCATAATACATTTGACTTTTGTATTACAATAAATTATTTTACTTCCACTTATTGCCTAGATATATACATATTGTCACTGTCTTTGGTACTTTCACTATGATTAGAACTCCTGCTTGGAGTGGTAATCAAAGAAGCACCCTTCAGCACAGAGTGGCACCTTGCACTCCACACACTCCATGGTGGACTTTTTCTCTGACCTCGCCCTCAGCCTGGTGTTGTAGCAGACATAGCACCACTTCTGCTGCTTTCTTCCCGCTGCTGTCAGAGGCAGGGAAATGAGCCTGTGCATATTCATGTAATATGCACAGTACAAGCGGTCAGTAGTGGCGGGCCCAGCATGTGCCACTGCCCTCTGTGGTGTACCATACTTCTCCAGGAGCTCCTTCAACACCTGCTTTTGGAACCTCTGCAGGCTATTGAACTTCCTGGGCGTGTTCTCATTCCGAAGATTGTATAATTGTAGGCATTCAGAATGGACATGTCCACCATGTGCAGAAAGAACTTTTTGTACCATCTGCATGAGGTACGCAGACAGTCAATGAAGCCTATCTGCATGTCGGACTTGTCCACCAGCCTCATGTTGATGTTGTAGTCCAGGACAGCATCGGGCTTGGTCACCCTGGCCTGGGTGCGGCGATCCACTTTGCCAGTCTCCACCGTTTCCCCCTTGTGGATGGTGCTCAGGAGGTTGACCTTCCGCTGGTCGTGCCAGTGGATAGCCAGAATGGGCCCCGACTTCTTCCGGAACACATCGTCTCTCTTGGTCTTTGGAGGGAAAGGTGGCATGCCCTTCCTTCTCCCTCGTACTGTGCCTACAGTCCCCGTCTTGCGCTCATGGAGGTACTTTGAGAGAGTGGGGGACGTGTAGTAGTTGTCTGTGTAGAGGACGCGATTCTTATGGAAATAGCGGTCCATCATGGTTTGCACCACTGCTCCACCAAAGCCAATGAGGGGGTCCACAAGCACGTCCCCTTCCTTCCCGCTGTAGACCAGGAAGTCCAGGACATAGCTAGTTCGGCAGTCGCACAGCACAAAGAATTTTATGCCAAAGCGATGTCTCTTTGAGGGGATGTACTGCCGGAAGCTGAGTTTTCCCCGGAACAGCACAAGAGACTCGTCAATGACGACCTTGCGGAAGGTCTTGAAGTAGGAGGAGAAGCGGTGTCGCATCATCTCGTACAACATCCTAATCTTCCACAGCTTGTCTGGGCAGTGGACGTCGGTGTAGGTGACAAGATGGAGTGCTGCGAGGATGTCAAGGTACCAGTCGCGAGACATATATTTCCTGAAGGCAGGGGTGGATAATATTATGAGATCATTGGTGATCCAATAGTCAGGCAACCTATGCTTCTTGACATGAGGCATTAGCATGGTGAGTGCCAGGAAGACCATGAACTTGTGATGAGTCACTGGGGTCCACTGCCTCATGTGGCCCTCGGTCACCTTGTCAAACATGTGGACCTTGAATTGGTGCTGCTTGATTGTCCCCTTGATGACAAATCCGGTAACCTCCTCATCAAAAAAGGCCTCAAAAAGTTCATGTGGTGGAGCATTGGGGCCTGCGGGAAAATTGGGGGTAATTCCTGAACCATCCTGTACCTCATCAAAAGCTGGCACATCAGGGTTGTAATCTTCCCCGTCAGCCAGGTCTTCCCACTAGAAAACGTAGAATGGGTTTTGGCGACGCACACGAGGAGCTCCAGGTGGTGGCCCAGCACACCCATGGCCAACTCGGGAGGGGCGCGCCCTAGGGCGGCCAGGGCGGGCCACAGCACGACGCCCCCGGGCGGAGCGGATGGGTTGAGGGTACTCCATGTCCATGTAGTCGTCGTCGTCGTCAGAGTGGTCATCTTGCCCTGACGGTGGACCTATATAGTCATGGCCTGAGTCATCTGTGAGGTGCCCTTCATCGTCAGTGTCCCCCACATAATCTGGCGGGGAATGAGTGATGCGTGGGCGGCGTGCGGGGGGTCGAGGTGGGGAAGGAGTGGCAGGTGAGGCTATGTCCCCCTGAGGTTCTGGGCTCCTATGCCTGCGACGAGTGGCAGGAAGCAGTGTTCCACTGTCACTAGGCCCAGGTATTGGTGATGCGAGCTCAAAGACTTCATCAGGCACACATGTTGAAGGCTGGAGAGGTGGGGAGGACCGTAGGGAAAGTTGCGGGGGCGTATGGCTGGGGCCGGCATGGGTGGACGCCGCAGGAGCCTCGAACAAAGCCCGCCTAGTTTGCTGTCCTTTTTTCACATCTTTCCTGCCTTTCCCCTTTTCGGCAGCAGTATGTCTCCTGTCGGGGGACCTATGAGGCAAATAGGCCGAAAGTGGGGGGTCCTCAACTCTTGGCAGTGGTGGGGATAATGGGGAAGAATGGGGGGCGGCCGGGTCATCTTGGGTGGCTTGGGTAGAAAAGGGAGACAATGACGGGCGAGATGAGTCACCACGCTCACCCTCACTCACAGCCTCATCCTCACCAAGTCTTTTGGCTTCTTCCCTGGCTACCGCGGCCGCCTTCTCAAGTACCTGCTTCTTATAAAAGCGTAGCTTGAAAGGCGATTTAGCTGGCGAAGGGCTTGGAGTCGTGTAACTCAAGTGAAACTTGGAGATTGACCTTGAGCTCTCCCACTCACTCACTTTCCCCACTTCACTCTCTTCACCTTCAACAGCTTCCGCGAAAGCTGTTACCTCATCTTCATCACTCTCATGTTCACTCGCAAATCCCCTAAATTGAGTACCATTGTCACTGTCATCGCCATAATCACTCAACTTATAATTGTACGATTTATCACTGTCTTCATCATCAACAATGTGCTCTCCTTCAGCATGCTCATAAAGTCTCAATGTCTCCTCAATACCTCCTGGAGATAACACATTTAGGCGGTTTACGTCTGGTGGCGCTGTCTACCACCCCACAACAACAAAAATGTACGCGCGCCATTCGAAAGCATTTACGCAAGCACCCGGAGCCTCAGAGCCCTATCGGGTTCCGCCGGGGTTGTTTGTTATGGGTTTCTCAGAGCCCAACCGGGTCTGAGGGGTTAATGATTATGACCAATTTTGACAGTTTATTCTGGCTATTATTAGACATGGGAAGACCCCCATTGAGATGGAGAGACTGTGTAAGACAAGCTTTGGATGATAGAGGAATGACTATGGATCAGGCAAAGGAAGTGGTAATAAACAGGAATGAATGGAGAATGCTTTGAATAGTTGAGTGAACACGTGGTCATTTGGGAGAAGTGGTCGGGCGCAAGTTGGACTAGATAATAGTCCATCAGGCGCCTGGCCCGGGGAGACGATTAATATGAAGGATGCTCCTGGAAGTGTGGTGGGAGGGCTTGCGGCTTTGGCTCTGCTGCATGTCTGCCTGCCGAGATCGGAGCTTCTCCGGGTGGTCGGGGGTCGGGGGAGGGCTGGAGCGACCTTGGTGACCCTGGTCTCTAGGTATTCTCCTGGGTGACCTAGATGTGTGTGAATTTTGTGTTTTGTCTGTATTTGTTCGCTGGTTTGTCTTGTGTTTTGTGTTTTCTTGTTCTTGCTCTGTCTTGAGTCGGCCACCCCCAAGAAAATTAAGAAAAATACAAATAATAAAATAGAGGAAAATCCAAAAAAAAAAAAAAAAATAGGAAAAGTGGGGATTGGGCCTGAGCATATATCCTAGATAGATAGATAGATAGATAATTTGACAATTGTATACAATTTAGGAAGACTCTGTGGTTATTGTAAGGGTGAAGACTATGTCACTTAACCTTCTAACTTCCATGTACCCTTCCTACTCTGAATAAAATCGTCTAATAATAGCCAGAAAATAGAAACAAAATGCGAAATCGGATCTTGAAATGGTTAAAAAACACCATGTTAATCAAAAATACAAACTATCAAACATTCACATATTATATTAGAAACACTAACCAAAACACAAATAAAATCATATACCGGTTATGCATCATCAACAACAGCAAAACCTACATACCGCAATCACATTATACTGTACACCACATAAGCCACCACCACCAACAACAAAAACGCATGGCCACATCAGCTTACCAACACACCAGCAGGGCCCCACGCCACAATACTCTTTACCACAATTACTCTCCAGCCCCAACTCAACTTGCACTGCCTCCCAAAAGTTACGGGTCTCAAAGCAGGAGCTATGAGACCAAACACTGACTCTCACAAACCACTCATAAAAGGTTGGGCTCCCCCACTGACAGTTTTGCCTTGCCTTGCTTTCTGTGACTCAGGGTGGCTAAGTTGGGTTAAAAGGTTCTGGCTTCAGGAGTTGCAAGTACACTTTTGTTTCATTACTAGGTTGTACTTTGTCACCCCAATTTTCTGATTGACTCTTCCCAAATAATAGAAATATCAGGTCGACTGTTCATGTTTGATTTGAGTTGCAATAGGGTAGGTATTAAAATGCCAAGCCTAGTTGTAGTGAATAGACTCTAATATTTAGGATAAGTTATAGTTAAAATAGAACTTCCGAGGCTATCAACCGTTCTGAATTATAAAGCGAGCACACTGTAAGACAAACATAGCAATGAGAACTGTAGCCTCTTTTCGAAAACTCCAGTTCTTGTGTATTTAGGAATAACAAATAGTTTTGTTCTGACAAACCACTGGGTATTAAAACAATAGGGTTACACCATAAATGTAATTACAATAATATATAATAGATATACCGGTATTCGAACCTATGACTTAATATGTGATCACTTAACCAAAATTCCACTACATGAGCATAGTCGTCGGCCAGCTTGTAACAATAAATCATACTTAAACACTGATTATATAGTTATGCATAATTCAAAGTTGATAACATGAATTCGTACCCATTCAATAATTATACGTATGAGTGAGAATACTGTGATTAATTTATAAGAATACTTTGTTACAAGAACGTCACTGAGTTACATGAATTAACTATTGCATAACAACTACACTATTTATAATTTAATCATACTAATGTTTCCTTCCATACATAAAACCACAAAGTGGTTAGATATTCATGTGGGTCCCTACAGTACGTCAATGCTTGAATTCATTATATTCTGGCTAGTATTACACTATAATATACGAAGAGGAAATAAACGGTGGGATTCAAACCGTCAAGATTTATTTTTAATAAGCAATATAATTTCTGAAGGTAATTTCTAAACTAACGTTTTGGCGGGGTGCCGAGGGAGACAAAACGTTCGCTGCGAGTTTTCCACTAAGGAATTTTTGGGTGGAGGTCATTTGGTGGCTGCTGTCAGAGTGTTGGGGGAGAGGGCAGGGGGAGGTGTGTGTGTGTGGGGGGGGGGGGGGGGGGGGGGGGGGAGGGGAGAAATGATGAAATATTGGCTCTGGCCCTGGGGATTTTCCAGTATTTTAGTTCTTCAGTATGTTTGCGATCATTTCTAAAAGATAGATACTGTGTAGTGTATAATAGGATATAATAGGAAGATAGATACTGTGTAGTGTATAATAGGATATAATAGGAAGATAGATACTGTGTAGTGTATAATAGGATATAATAGGATATAATAGGATATAATAGGATATAATAGGATATAATAGGATATAATAGGAAGATAGATACTGTGTAGTGTATAATAGGATATAATAGGATATAATAGGAAGATAGATACTGTGTAGTGTATAGTGGGAGTTGTTTGTAGGTAGCTATAATGTATATGAAATGTAGGGGACATAGATTGTAATGGGAGATGTTTTCAGGTAGCTATAAGATATATAGTGTTTAGAGTATATAGGTTATTGTGGCAAATGTTCTTAGGTAACTATAACACATATGAAGTGTAGGGGATATAGGTCGTAGTGGGAGATACTTATAGTATAGGGAACTAACTAAAAGGGATGTAGGGAAGAAGGGGTCTACCTCGCCTGGACCAATAGGACTTCTGTAGATTTCCATTGTTCTTATATTATTAGGTTTTTATGTATTTTACCAGTGTTTTCCTTCTAGCATTGTTCACTGTCTCAAGTTTATCAAATAGTATTGTACCAAGTACTTGTGCAGTTGTATGTACCTTACCTGATATTCATGCAAACAGTCTTTCAGTATTTCTACATTATAGACGTTGGAGTGATGTTTTGTTATATTAACCCTTTCTGTACCGGATACGTCTTTTAATTTTATTCTAGCTATATTTAGATTTTTTTTGCAGTCTAAGCAGGATCTGTGGTCGCAAAATGGGTTAGGTGAGGTAGTTCGATGCCTTTTAATTGTTGGAGGCTCTTTTTAAGCTGAATAAAATCGTCTAATCGTAGCCAGAATAAAGTAAAATTACGGCACCGGTACGGAAAGGGTTAAGTACTTGAGCATGGAAACATGTTACATTCATCAACAATAAGTGTGTGTGTGTGTGTGTGTGTGTGTGTGTGTGTGTGTGTGTGTGTGTGTGCGTGTGCGTGTGTGTGTGAGTGTGTGTGTGTGTGTGTGTGTGTGTGTGTGTGTGTGTGTGTGTGTGTGTGTGTGTTACTCGTTACTTGTTCGTCAAGGGGAATCCACGCAATGCGAGCTAAGCTCATTATTATCGCGCTTGCTTAACTGGGAATGTATTGCGTGAAATGCATGTTAAGTGTTTTATGTACTGTTGGAATGGCTGTGGATGTGTGTGTAGTCTGTATTTAGCCAATTGGGGACATCGGAAACGAAGGCTTAGGGTGGATCTGTATGGTACCATTCTCACTATAGACGGTACCGTCTCGCCTGAAGGCTTAGGCAGCCATCAGCTTAGGTGAACCATATGATACCCATCTCGCCTTGTACCATTTTTGCCAACCCCAGATGGGACGTCACAACGTCGTCCACTTATTCCAGGTACCTATTTACAGCTAGGTGAACTGAGGCTAACACATGAAAGGAGACAAGCCCAATTTGTCTCCGCCCGGCCGGGGATTGAACCCCTGACCCCTCGTGTGTGAGACAAGAGCTCTACCTACTAGGATATGGGCTGTGTGACTGTGGGTGTGCGTGTGTTAAGGGTACATCACACAGTCAGGAGTGCGAGCTAGTGGGAGTCTAACAGGAGTCACTAGGAGTCGCTAGAATCACTAGGAGTCATCGATTTTCACCGCGAGCGAGTGTGAGTCTAACAGAACTCGCTAGGAGTCGCTAGAGTCGCTAGAGTCACTAGGAGTCATCGATTTTCACCGCAAATAGGCCCGCGAGTCCGAATTGTCCCCTACTCCTAGTGACTCTAGCTTGCACTCCTGACTGTGTGATGTACCCTTTATGAAAGGTGATGTGTGCTTGGTGGGTGTGTATTTGTGCTTGTATTTGTATGTGATTAAGTGCAGATATGTGTGTTAAAAAAGGGTGCGTGCTTGGTGTGTGTATACAGTTACATATATGCGTGTGTGTATGTGTGTTTTTGTTTTGTTTTGTGTTCTATGTGAGTGAGGGAGACAAAAGGCAGAACTGCCTGTAGCGAGTGCCTCCCTCAGAATTGAAAGAGTGACAGGGCCAAAATCAAGGGACGATCGAGCCAAACTTCCTAGACACACAGAGTTTGAAGCAATTTAAGTCATAGGAAGAAGAAAAAATTGATTCTGGGAGAGAGTTCCAGAGCTCAGCTGTTGAATAAAAGAAAGAATGAGAGTAGCGTTTCATTCTTGGGTTGGAGAGTTGCACAGAGTAGGGGTGGAATTGTGTTGCAAGACAGGTGTCACATACCCTACGTAGAGGAGATGGTATACACTGGGAGAACTTTGAGGAACACTGAATATTGTAGTAGCGATACAATAGCGAGAAAGATGCAACATTGCTGCAAAGAGAGAGAGAACTTGCAGAAAATTGGTGAGTGGATGGGAGTTAATAATACAGAAGGCCTTCCTTTCTACTTTGTCTAGGAGTGCAGTGTGAGAGGATCCACCCCACACATGTGAACAATACTAAACACAAGGAAGCACTGTGCTCCTGTACAGAGCAAGAAGCTTCACAGTGGTAAAGAACCCCTTGATGCGATTGACCACACCCAACCTCTGGGAGGCCACCTTAGCAGGACTGGTAATATGGTCCTTCCAAGTGAGAGCAGACGAAAAAGAGACACCAAGAAAATTGAGAGAAGATGAATGATTTATTTATGTATTGTTGACAAATAAGGGATAGTCCTCTGGGTGTTCCGGAAGGGTAGATAGATGGAGAAATTGGGTATTGGAAGCATTAAAGGCAACAAGGCTTTCTCTGCCCCAATTGGAAATAGTAGTTAGATCAGAAGTTAAATGTTGTATGGCTTCATTAGGTTTGTTATTGAGGGACTGCTGGCTGGGGCGTTCTGGAAAACTAATTGAGTAGTGTAAAGTAGAGTCGTCTGTGTATGAATGAATGGGACTGGAGGTACAGCATGAGAAGATCATTTATGAAAATTAGAAAGAGAATGGGAGATAGGACAGAATCCCTGAGGAACACCGGAGTTGATAGGATGAGGAAGTGAGCGATGGCCGTTCACAACCGCAGCTATGGAAAGGCCGGAAAGGAAATTAGAGACAAAGGCGCAGATGGAGGGACAAAAACCGAAGGAGGGTAGTTTAATAAATAAAGATTTGTGCCAGACTCTATTGAATGCCTTCGATATGTCTAGCGAAATAGAAAAGGTCTAACCGAAGTCTCGAAAGGAGGATGACCAAGAGATAGTAAGATATGAAAGAAGATCACCAGCAGTGTGACCCTTAAGGAAGCCATACTGTCGATCAGAGAGTAGAGTATGGTAAGAGAAATGCTTAAGAAATTTGGAAGCAAGTATAGTTTCAAAAGCTTTAGAGATACAGGAGATGAGAGCAATTGGACGATAGTTGGAGGGTGGAGAGCGTTCACCCTTATTTGAGACAGGTTGAATGAGAGCAAACTTCCAGCAAGAAGAGAAGATGTTAGAGGAGAGACAGAGACGAAAGAGTTTGCCTAGGCAGGGAGTCAGCACGGAAGCACAGTTTTTGAGTACACCAGGAGGAACACCGTCCGGACCGTGCACCTTCTTTGTATTAAACAAAGAGAGGGTAGAAAGTACATCTATAGAAGATATTAGGATATTAATCATAAGTAGGAGAGAGGGGGTGGAGAGGGAGGAATATCACCGGAATCATCCAAGGTGGAATTTCTAGCGAAAGTTTGAGCAAAGAGTTTAGCTTTGTCAGAGGAAGAAGTGATGGTTGTGTCATCAGAGTGGAAAAGGGGAGGGAACGACGAGGAAGACGAATTGTTGGAGAGGTGTTTGGCTAGAAGCCAGAAAGCTTGGAAAGAGCTAAAGTTGGATAGTTCAGTGCATTTATTATTAATGAAAGTGTGCTTGGCAAGTCGAAGAACTGGTCTAAGCGAATTAGGGTTGAACCCGGAAGTAATTAGCATCAAGAGATGCTAGGTACCATGACAACCGCAATTTCTTGTAGATTAACATACTAAAAGCCTCGCTTCATAGCTTTTGGGGAAATCTTGTTGCAGATGTAAACGTGAAGGGTGGTTTTTAGTATTTTTGTTTCACTTTTTCGGTTTAGTATCGTTGGTTCAATTGGGTTTAAAAAAAAAAAAAAAAAAAAAAAAAAGGAAAAGTGGGGATTGGGCTTGAGTAAATAGATAGATAGATAGATAGATAGATTCAATTGAACTATATTTGACATGGATATTAATGTACTTCTATTATCCTTAAAATAGTTTCCAGAGTTTTTCAGTACCAGTATATTTAAGAAATGACTTTTTATTTTTGGGATTGTATAATTCAGCTCTAATCAGGGGATAAAGTAAGCGAAATCATGGGAGTGAAATGCCAGATTTTGTGTTTTATTGGGTGCAAGTTTCGATTTGAAAATGTGTTTTATCAATTTCTATTATGTTCCATTCTAATATATTATTATTCGATCATGTCTCAGGTCATAGGTTGCAAAGTGGACACGAGCTGACCAGTGATGGAGTGTGAGGAAGGTAGTGGCTCGCATACACGAGATGGTACTGACATGGATGATAGATAGACAGAGAGAGAGAGAGAGAGAGTGTGTGTGAACTGGGGAAATATATGGTACAAAAGAGATTATATCCACTTAGACGACTTGCAATATTATATATAAATACAGTGCATCAATGTATCGACTTTGCACACTTGCTTGCTTATGGTAGTCCATCGTAGTCCGATGATGCCGTTCCCTTCCTGCAAAGCAGGAAGAGAAAACCTGCGCATAGAAGAGTTTACAGTGCCGAGGGAGGTGCGCAGTTCCAACTTCACTATCTTGGTACTGGACAGGGGTTGCTGATGGCAAGGGGGTGACCCAAGACGAACAGCTCCTGCTCAATACTGCAGGGGACTGCCGGGATTCCAGTTTGTCGAAAACCGCCAGGACGTGACCCCAACGTCTGCTGTTCTCTCAGGGTGTGCTCCCCTAGCCTTTGTCTTACTAGACTAAACCACAAGGCAGTGGGTGTATGCAGTTGTTGGTAGACTTTGCACACACACACACACCACATTAAGACACACAGACTCATATTAGTAATGCTTACTCTCTTAACAAAGAAGGGATGTAGCAAAAAGAACCTTGTTAAGATTTCAACATTCCAAGAAATTGTAAAACACTATCATTCGGCTATATTTAATTGTCTAGAGCGATATTACAATGTTGTTGGCGGAATACAAGTAAAGGCGGTGTCACACGATCGCTTTTTCCGTCAATTTGTACGGGCAATTGTAGTCTGGCAGCTTGAAAATCTAAGTTCTATATGAATTAAACTACTTAACATAATCTACCTGCACCCTACTTTCCGATGTCAATGTGAAAGAACCTCACAATAGTACGAGAAATATACTTGCTCATCGAAAATTGCCGGGAAAAACGCTCGTGTGACACCCTCTTAAGGGAGGAGGAGGAAGGAGGAAGAGGAGCAAGAGAAGGAGGAGGAGGAGGAAGGTGGAAGAGAAAACGGAGAAAGCCAAAGTGGACAAATAAGAGGATGTGGAGGGGAAAGGTAGAGGAAAATATTTCGAGTAAAATGCAAGACTAGGAAAAGGGGGGAGGAGGAGGAGTACAAAGGAATATACAAAGGAGAACAAACTGAAACAGACCTATTGGTCGTTACGGGGCAGTTTGGAGATCTAAAACTACTAGAGGAGGAGGAGGAGGAGGGAGAGGGAGAAGAGAATAGCTGAGCTCTGGAACTCTCTCCCTGAATCCATATTTCCCTCATCGCATGACTTAAATTGCTTCAAAATCCGCGTGTCCAGATATTTTGGCTCGTACATTCGTTAATTGAGTTTGGCCGTGTCACTCTTTGAACTTTGGGGGAAGTACTCGTCACAGGCATCTTTCGGTTTGTCTCTCTCATCAAAAAAAAAAAAAAACACACAGAAAGAAGAAGGTAAGAGAAGAGGAGGAAGAAGAGGTGAAGATAAAATGGTGGATGGAAAAGCACTCTACGACAATATACTCCCTTCCTGTATACTCCCTTCCTGTATAGCCTAATGGATTATACTTACGGTTAGTACAGTCTTGGGTTAAGGGTAGTTGCTTTATCAGGACCCCCTTCTCCCTCATGTTTAGCTCCATTAGTTTTGCATTTTAAGATGTTCGCTCCATTAGCTTGGTGATTTTAAGACTTCTGTGCAATTTAGGTGTCGATTTTTTCCTGGCCACCGATAGAGAGCCTGTAATTTAGGAGGAATCGGCCTCCGGCAGAGACATTTTTCTACCGAAAAATTTACAAATGTGTCTTGTCTAGTGGGTGTATGTTTGTTTTGTATTGTTATGCTTCATGGAGGTCTAGCGAAGAAACTAAAGAATGAATGAATACATCAATGAATAAACAGGGAGAGTCGCTCCTTCTATGGCGTGTTCACTATATACATCATTTTGAGACACCGATGTTTATTACTCACCAACAGATGGTATTAGGCACATCACACATCCCCGCTATAAACCATATACACGTCAACTTCCGCCATGTTGGTGCCACTGGTGTTATTACCAATTATCTTCTAGTCTATCAAATTTACTCAGGCACATTCCCCATCAAGGTGTTGATTTTCGGTGTGAGCATCCTGGGTTCGAATCCACGGACTGCCACATGTGTTTGTAAATTTCATTAATCGATTTTAGGAGTATGGTTGGTTGTTGGAAGGAACATAATATATATATATATATATATATATATATATATATATATACAGTATATATATATATATTACTTTTGTTCTGTTTTTCTTTTTTTTGTTAGCAATTATATACCTTCAAATTATATCCACACCAATTATAAATATTCGGCAATACTGGTACAGAATATACATACAGTATATATAGTTTGTTTTTTGGATTTTAATTGTGGTTGATCAAACATAAACACCATCCCGTTGTTTAATAGCTACGGTACCAAAAGGTCGAGGGAGATAACTTGGGTCCTACTGTGTGAATGTTGAAGAGAGAGAGAGAGAGAGATACTTTGAAATATTTGCTCTGGCTTCAGGGGCGTGTCTGGTATTTCTATTCTTAACTCTGTCCATGTTCAAGTCCTTTCACCACCAAGGCCTTTCTTTACCAAGATTCATGTTCGTGATGAAGTCTTCGAGCCTTTTAGCCATCTTTTCCTTATCATATATCATGTTATTAACCCTCTCCGACATATGACGCAATTTTGAGCCTATTGGGGATACTTTAAAGCCTTTGTTACCATCAGGGGTGTTTAGACACCTTTAGTTTAGTTACTTCAACCTCTGCAGTTGTCTTTGAGATAGCTGTGGGCAGAAAACTAATTTTGGAGAGGTAATTATAAGAGTGAAATAACTCTATTTCTTATTGCTAATCTGGTAACCTCTGCGTCATAAATGCGTGAAAGGGTTAAGTTAACCATCAAATATCTGTTTTTTTCAATTTGTATTTAATTGCTACATATATTTTGTTCTAATATATAGTTCATTGGATGACACGGTAATAAACTTAATGGAGGTGATGACTGAGCAGTGATACAGTGACTAACACCATCTGTTGACTTGTATAGTGTGGTGTAAATATACAGTGTCTAACATCATATGTTGACCAGTATACGATCTTTTCACTTCCCTGCAGTAATTGGATTCTTTAAAACAATATAATACAATTAAAACAATAATAAATACACGTTATGTGGTTAGAAAAGCAAATAATTAAGCCTAAACAAACTCAAACCATTCAATAACCAAACCAAACCGAAGTTTCGAGACAAAGGCAGTATGAGTGAAAATCCTTAAGAGCGAACTACCCACTGACTGTCTGGAAGGGCTGGCAGGGCCATATATATATTTGTTGTTCCTTGTCTGGCCACAGAGATTGGTTGGTAAAGTTTAGAATATATCTTTGACTGTGAACCAAACTTATTTCATAACATACTGAAGTAGGCTATACCATGATTTTTTTTTTTTTCTATGTCAATGAGGGAGGCAAAATGCATAACTGCCAGCACGAGTGCCTCCCCTAGATTTCAAAGAGTGACAGGGCCGAAATCAAGGGACGGTCGAGCTAAAATTCCTGGACGCACGGAGTTTGAAGCAATTTAAGTCATAGGAAGAGGGAAAGACTGATTCTGGGAGAGAGTTCCAGAGCTCAGCAGTTGAATAGAAGAAAGTCTGAGAATAGCGTTTCACTCTTGGGTTTGAGAGTTGCACAGAGTAGGGGTGGGATTGTGTTGCAAGGTGTGTACTACGTATCCTACGTAGAGGTGGTATACACTGGGAAAGCTCCGAGGAACACTGATTATTGTAGTAGCGATAGAATAGTGAGAGAGATGCAACATTGCAGCGAAGAGAGAGAGATTGGAGAGAGTTGGTGAGTGGACGGGAGTTAATGATACGAAAGGCTTTCCTTTCTACTTTATCTAGGAGTGCGGTGTGAGAGGATCCTCCCCACACATCTGAACAATACTCAATACAAGGACACACTGTGCCCGTGTACAGAGCAAGAAGCTGCGCATGGGGTGAAGAAACCCTTGAGGCGGTTGAGCACACCCAGCTTCTGGGAGGCTGCCTTAGCGAGACTGGTAATATGGTCTTTCCAAGTGAGAGCAGAAGAAAAAGAGACACCGAGAACATTGAGGGAAGATGAAGGGTTGATTTTTGTATTGTTGAAGAATAAGGGATAGTCCTCTGGAGGTTCCTGACGGGTAGTAAGATGGATACAGATGAACAGATTTACAGATGAACAAAAGAAAATGGATTCAGGGGCTTGTCAAAAGTTATCCAAAGGACCCTCCTGGTTTTATAGCTAACCCAGACCTCTACCAATCATAAGGAGTGAGAGCTATATGTACAGTGTCATACAGATGTTTTGGTCTACCACATGATATACGGAGTGAGAACTATATGTAGTTTCCTGCAGAAATTCGGTACTACCACACGGTATGTTGAAATACAATTAGTGTGATTGCAATAAGAGTATAGTATATTATGAATAAGTTGACTAATAACATAAATTAACGACGTAACAAACTACACTCTAAATGCAATAACACTAATTTTACTTTTAAATGTCACATACTGTACACGACAAGAACCTACAGTCTGTAGGATATTGTACCTTATCTATTTATTTAGCTAATCAATAACCCATCCTATCATGTGTCTTTATTGCTAACCCCAAACCCAACTTGTATATATCATTTGTAAGAGTTTTTGTATAGTCAAAATTAATAGTTCAATGGGAACTTCGCTTATCAACTGTGTAAGTGTGTGTGTAAACAGATCTGTGTATGTGAGAATTTTTGGAAGTAGGTGTAGTTGAAGTTTGTGTGAAGATTCTATGTGTGTGTGTGTATACAGATATATGTGTATATCTGTGTTCTTTCATGGAGTGGAAGTTTTGCAGAGCGCTTTCAAAAGTGTGTTCAGGCCCCATAATGGTGGTAAATGGCGAGGAAGGAGGTAACATAAGGAGAACACGTGAAAAATAGAACATTGGATAACATAACACGACAAACTGAAAACAATAGCCCCGAAGTTGACGACAATATGGTAAAACGTGTAGTATCAACTCTTTGAACACACACACACACACACACACACACACACACACACACACACACACACACACACACACACACACACACACACACACACACACACACACACACACACACACACACACACACACACACACACACACACACACACACACACACACACACACAAGGTGGAGGGGGAGGAAGAAAGAAAACAATGAAATCTAAAAACAGGAGGTGGAGAACGGGAGAAGATGGTAGAGGTCGAGGAAGATGAGAAGACGAAGACAAGGATCAAGAGGTAATAGAAGAAGGAAGAGTAAAAGAAGGTCGTGGTGCAGGAAGAGGAGCAGGAGGACAACTAGAAACAAGAGGAGGAGGAAGAGGAGAAGGAGGAGGGAGGAAGGGAAGGAGAGGAGAATGACAAGTAAATGGAAAGAAACAGGAAATTAACGATATAATTATACAGTAGGAAGAGGAATATCAGGAAGTGATGGACTATGAGAAGGAGGAAGAGGAGGAGGAGGAGAAGGAGAGGAGGGAAAGTAGAATGCCAAAAGAGGAAGAAGAAGAGATGGAGAAGGAAGAGGAGGGGTTGAAATTAAATACCAGTCACACCAAAGGAATTTTCCGGCAAAGTTTACCATCACTTCTGGTGTTTGATGAAATATTGTTTGTATTAAATAAAATTAATACAATAGTTATAATAACGATTTTATAAGAATTCAGGTGTAAAACATATGTACAGTTGTAAGCCGTAAGCATCATACAGCCATTTGAATATATATCGAGCCCAAATGAGATAATACAATACTACACTCTTCCCGATATTGATAATGAGCTATCGTATTTAATTTAAAAGGTCTATGAGGCCATAATTATTATACAGGGTGTCAAACAGGAGCAATTTTGTGTTAAGACTTGTATGAAAATGAGAAGGAATACAAGAACAATGACGTGAAATGACATTGTTTTGGACATATTTTCCCTCCAATGACATAATGTGAACAATAAACCATAATTTCATATCTACATAATATACAATAAACCATAATTTCATATCTACATAATGTGAACAATAAACCATAATTTCATATCTACATTATATACAATAATAAAGACTACAAATAATGGAATCGGCTTTCATTTAACACCCTGCCATAACATAATAAATACAGTTATTTATCATTGGACATGAAGGCTGCTACCAAGGTTACCAACGTGAACACATTGGCAGACTGGTGTAATCCATCTATTGTATTTATTACGTGGTCATGAATTAAAGGGGTAGTGGTTAATTTTTGGCATATTTATGTATTTATATATTTATGTATTTATATATTTATTTTATAGCTCCATCGCTAGACCTCCAACAAGCTTTAAAAAACACCCCTTATCCCCCCTTCAAGATAAATTGTAAATTTTTTGGTAGAGAAATGTCCCGGCCGAAGGGCTCGCTATCGCTCGCAAAGAAAAAATCGACACCTAAATGACACAAAAGTTCTTTATATTGACGAACAAATGGGGCGATAGGTCTTAAAATCGCCAAACTAATGGCACAAACGTCTTACAATCTCAAAACTAATGGGACTAAACATGAGGGCGTAAAAACAAATAGCTCCCCCTGAACCCAACACCTTGGCAGTGATCCTGACCGGTCATAGTTGTGTGGCCACTGAGAATACTGTTTTAAGGGGTACTACTCGCTTGTTATGGACCTCCTTCACCCTCGTGTTTAGCATATTAGTTTTGAAATTGTAAGACGTTCCTTCCATTAGCCTAGTTTGGTGATTCCGTTGTTAATTTCAAGACATTTCATGCCATTTAGGTGTCGATTTTTTTCCTGGCGAGCGATAGCCAGCCTGTAATTTTAAGAACAACCGGCCTTCGGCTGGGACATTTTTCTATCGAAAAATTTACACATTTATCTTGGTGGAGGGTCTAAGTTTTTTATATTTTTTTAAGTTTGATGGAGGTCTAGCGAGGAAGCTAAACACATATATATAAAATATATACATACTGTATATAGACCAAAAACCAAGCAGTACCCTTTTAAGTCCCACTACGAATGTAAAAGTTGCCTAAAATATTTCTAGGAAGTCGAAGTTGTATGTATGTATTAACTCAGGCCCATTCCCCAAATGTTTTTGTTCTGGGGGTGGCCGACTCAAGACAGAGCCTTAATAGGGCCAACACAGCAGAAAACAATGAACACACAAAAACAAAATACAAATTCACACACATCAAGGTCACCTAGGAGAAGACCCAGAGACCGACAATTATCAGAGAACAAACAAGTGATACTCTGCCTTTACTCTCCAAGCTTTCTTCAATATTTCCTCTCACATTGCTCTCTTCCGAATGTATTGTTCATATTATTTTCATTTCACTTTCAGCCTCTCATTTTCTTTCTTAATTTTATTAATTATATTTGTTGGCCATGAGCATTAGGCATTTGTCACGAATTGCTAGGTAAAGTTGCCCAGGCATGACATCTACCAATAACATTTTAACATTGCGGGTTCGATCAACCGACCCTTCTTTCTCTCTCTACACCTGTTTTGAAATTATATATATAGAGAGGTGACAGCTCCACCACTTCACTGCTTTGGAATGCACCATATGGGTTCTACATTCACCTTTCATATTGGAATGCACCATATGGGTTCTACATTCACCTTTCATATTGGAATGCACCATATGGGTTCTACATCACCTTTCATTGGAATGCACCATATGGGTTCTACATTCACCTTTCATATTGGAATGCACCATATGGGTTCTACATTCACCTTTCATATTGGAATGCACCATATGGGTTCTACATTCACCTTTCATATTGGAATGCACCATATGGGTTCTACATTCACCTTTCATATTGGAATGCACCATATGGGTTCTACATTCACCTTTCATATTTTCTAAGTCCATCTTATATTCTAACTATTTTACAGTTTCCAATCCTTAGTGGCTATTCTTTTGACTCAACCCTTTCCTTACACCACACCAATTAATGTATTCGTACTGTGTGCTATATTGTTCCTTGCCATGCACATAAGGCAAATCATACGGTATTATGTTCAATAATAGACAACATTCACCTGAACCCCATGTAACTTTCAATATATAACAGCTAAACACTTGAGTACTCTTTTCACTTCCATTGCTGTTATTCCTCCATTACTTATTAATGTCATTATAATGCCAGAATACCTACCTCTCTCTCTCTCTTTATTGAAGCATTATTTTTGTTTTCAGATACTAAATTATCCTACGCTTAGGCGAACTAGTTCGCATAGCTTTGTTGTTTTTGTTTTGTGTTGTTTTATTCAGAGCATAAATGCACACACTTCCTGGTTCCTTTCCCTTTTTAGTTTTTTGTTGTAATTGTAAGGTGGAGGAGAATAGGGTTACTCTTGATATCCATACTCCTATATAAAAGCTGCCACCATCGCAGGCTTACCCTGGGATTAATTAGATAACTCAAATTAATGTTAGAATTAGGTACATGAAACTTGAGAAAAATTAACAATAGTATAATGAAAGATATCTTAAGACTTATTCAGAAGTACACTAATATATTGATTGTATAAGTATTCGTAACAGTACGATTAATTCAAGTATGGTATATAGTCTGTTTATCACACACAGAGCTGACCTCTGACCCTTCGATGAGTGAGCCGGGGGTCTCTGCCTTTCCTGCCCTCGCTCTCTGGATATCCACCTTATATTATGTTGGGTTACGCCCCTCTTTATGACGTTAAACTGCTCATTATCATTCACGTGTACATCATGACCAATCCTAGTACCTGTCGATAATGACGTAATAAGGTGTGGTTTCCAACGTGACCTGTTCTGGGTAACTTTCCATCAGAGCGGTCACGTTGTAACCAACTCTATTGTGAGATCTTGGGAATGCTGACTAGAAGCTGACGTCTACTTAAACCTCAGATTCTAGGCGCCAGTACCATTTGCCTCCATCATGTACAGTCGATGTAAGAAATATTATGTTTACTAATATGAGTAGTTGTATTAAGGTTATTATAGTGAGATATACTTTATATATGTACTCTAGTGTTCAAGTTATTCAAGGAATAATAGTTGGGTATATTGGAGTACAAAACATAATTTACCTCACCATTCCAATGCAAACTCTCCTTTTGTATGTCTTTCTCTGAATGTTATTTTTGTTTATATATTTCCGTACTTTAACCCTTAATTAGCGGCGAGCAACATAAGTCGAGTTAAATAAAGCTGGACTATGTGGCGGCGCTCGACATAACTCGAGTGGCAATTTCAGCACGTAATGTGGCTGAGAGAGAGAGACAAGTGGTGGCAGGAGACTAGCGAGCGTATGACTGCTCCAGACCACCGCGGCGAACCTACTGACACAAATCTCAGCTCCCTCCTCCCTCTCTCACTCGCTACATACTCAATTATGTACCGAAAGTACCGAATTACCTGCTTTTTGCACTCGCGTTGCACGGTTATTGCAAGAAAACTATCCATCATACAAGGATCGTTATGGTGTCATTCGAAAGCTCTGTTTATGCCCTTTCAGGGATAGGTACTTGTTTTACGTTCTGGGTCTTATTTAGGCATGAAAATGATCACGTAAACAGCCCTATTTTGGCTAAAAACACCCCGCTGTGCGGTACACATAAATAAACCGCATAGGCCGCTCGTAAGGTGTTAAGGGGCGATGGGCGTATATATATATATACAATTATATATATATATATATATTTTTTGTTTTTTAAGTTTCTTCCCTAGACCTCAATCAAGCTTAAGAAACATCCCCAAGTCCCTCCCCCCTTCCAGATAATGTGACCTCTACCAGCGTTGGCAGAATCGCCTCTCGTTAGCCACTAGCGCTCGCCAGGGACATCGAAATGGGCTACAGTTATCCGAGAATGTTGTTCTTTCTTTCCTTGTGCTCGTATTGTCACAGACAGTCCAGTGGTGGTCTTTATTTTCGTCTGTGACAGCGGGAAGTATTTTATATCATTAGTAGAATATAAGATGCATTGTGTAGAGTTAAGGAGAGAGAGAGAGAGACGAGAGCGTGGTGGTAATATGTGCATGTGTATGTATGTGCTACCTCGCTCGGAGGAGTTTTCCCGTTCGCGCGGGCTTTCCCTCGCCTTTGATTGACTGGTGGCTCCTGGCGCGTCCTAGGGGCCTGCTGCCATGTGACGTATCGGCCCGTGATTGGCCGACCATTGCGCCTTTGTGGACTCCTGTTTGACTTGCCTCCTGTGTGAGGGTCCACAGGAGCTGTTCTCCTCAGGACAGGCTTGGCGTGCATGCTTCTAACATCCCTTTGCATACTCTCTCCCAATCACCCCCTTTACCACTGTCTCTCTCTCTGACCTTCTTCTTTTCCATTGCTCCTCACCTTTATTCAATTATTTATCCCCTTGGGTTCTGCATACGGTTTCCATAGCCGGCCCATTGTATTGCATGCGCCGTCCTCTGAGATATTTACATGTACTTAGAATAGGTTTGAGGGTTCTTAGTTAGTAGAGGTTAAGAACTCTGTGTGTGTCTCCATTATTGATTTAGTGTTCTGCTCTTTTATTTAATGCTAGACTGGGATAAGGTAACTGTAGTCGTTGTCCCTGATGTGTGTATGGTTTGCTTATACCTAAATGACTTCGACCGGTCCTGTGGTAGCCTGTGTTGTCTTTTCGCTTGCGTTCTTTACAAGTGCAGCATTGTGTTGACTGAGGGTTTTAGCATGTTCCAGTTCCACACTTTGCTGCATATGACGCGATCGCCTCATATATGTCTGAGGGAGTTAATATAAGCTCTTTGATATGTACGCATTATTATTCACAGCATTTATTAGTCTAGGTTGTTGCTGAGCCGCACAACCATAGCAGACTGTTTCGTTGATGAGGAAGTACTTCTTTTAGTGTCGAGCATTGCTACCGTTGTGCATTTATAGTATTCTCGTGTCAGTTAACATTATATGTCCTATCTTTTAGTCTATTCACTCTACACGTGTGGTGTCGTGCCTCCTGCCTTTATATAGTTTAAGATACGAGCATCTTATGAGCATCAGACTTTCTTCAGAAGTTTCCAGGTCTATGCTGTAGGACTATACTTCACTTTCTTTCAGATAGGAGTGAAGAGTTTATTGTTGTTTAGAGTAACTGTATTGAAGCATCTTTTTATTGTATTAAATCTTGCAGTGATTTAATTGATCTTTCCATAGCTTCCCTTTTATGCATTTTAACGTAACTTGCATCTTGTTTGTTATCAGGCTATACCAGTGTGGGTTAGCCTGAAGTAGAGTACATTTATGCCCAGTTAAGGATACCCCGTTATCGCAGATTAACTCTGGAGGGTATAGGTGTTTTTGTTCGCCGGCATATAAGTTCGAGGGTTTGGATCTAGCGTACCGTTGTTGCATAGTGCCCTATTACTAGTCCAATCATTAAGTGCCCTTGTTTTATTCGTAGCCCCGGTTGTAACAAATGGCGACCTTGCCTAGTATCTTATCTTAGTCGTCATACCAAATGAACTAAGAAATAATTGCAGGATTTTTGGACATTTGTTTTTTGAGGAATATTTTGGACACGTGGATTTTTTTTTGGGCAACGTAGTATAGCACTTGAGTTGTCTTCGAGCATTTTTTTGAGTGAATAGTGCTACATGAGAGTTTAGGTACTCCTTTTTTTTTTATAAACGTTGAGAATATTTGGTGGACACTATGTCGAATGACGGATCAATGCACAGTGAGGACACAGTACGGGAAGCAGCCTCTGAGGTGCAGCAGCTGGGTTTGTTAGAAGGCATTAGGGGTAGTAACTAGTGAGGAGGATGCAAGGAAGTTTCTGGAGATGCCTATTACTGTTGACCGGGTGTCGGGGATTGATCGGTATGGTCTCCAGTGTTTGGCCACGGTCATGGGGCATGTGGGCACTAGCAGCATGAAGAGAGGTAACCTGGTGGCCTGTGTGCTCGGCGGGGTGCGTGGGGCTTCGGGTGGAGCGGGAGCTGGGGCACCTTCGGCCCAGCCCCCATTCCACTCGACTCCTACCATGGCGCCCCCTCGGGCTCCGGAGCCGGGTACGTTCCTGCAGGCCGATAATCACTGGCAGCGTGGTTTGTCATGGGGTGGGTCTCCAATTGTTGCATCTCCTCCTCCTCAAGGTTTAACTGCAGATATGCTCTTCCAGCTTGAGATGGCTAAAATGCAGGCTGAGCAACGAAAGAATTAGGCTGAGCTCGAGCTCAGGATTCAGGCTGAGGAGAGAAAGGCCATACATGAGCAGCAGCAACAGCAGTGGGAGGCTGAGCTCAGGATTCAGGCTGAGGAGAGAAAGACCATGTACTGTGCAGACATAGAGCTTGAGAAGTCTCGGGTGGAGTTGACAGGGCAGCGTCTCGGTTCTGGGAATCGAGGTCTTGATCAGTCTTTATCGCACCTTCTTAAGTTAGTCCCTGCATTTGACGAGTTGGGTGTCACCGAATTTTTGGTGCCGGGAGCACCAATGGCCCGAGGTTAAGTGGGCAGCCCTTGTTTCCTCTAGGTTGGTTGGCAAAGGACTCAATGCATATGATGCGTTGCCCTTGGAGTCTTGCATCGATTATGAGGTACTGAAGGAAGCTGTTCTGCGGGCGTACGAGTTACAACCAGAGACATATAGGTTGAAGTATCGGGGTGTTATGAAGGGTCGTGAGTTCACTTTTCTAGAACATGCCCGGGAACTGTCTGATGCATTGAGAAATTGGCTGAGGTCAGAGAAGGTGACGACATTCGAGGAGTTAGTCCTTCTAGAGCAATTTTTCAAGTGCACAGGCGGCGACCTGACTTTGAACCTCAAAGAGAACAGCCTAAAACTCTACAAAAGGCAGCTGAGTTGGCTGACCTGAGAATGTCACTGATTCGTGGGTGCGGGTCTGCACAACGGACCGATGCAGTTAACAAGGGGCGCAACACTCCACCCCCCCGAGTCAGTGATGCACAATTTAATAATGAGAGTAAGAGCAATGATACCAATTTCGATCACAAACCTAAAACCGTCCCGTTTAAGAAAGGTCAGGGCCCTTCCCCCCCTCAGGGGAAGTCCAAGGGTGAAGTAGAGTGTTTTAAGTGTCATAACAAGGGGCATTTCGCACATTCCTGCCCTAGTAACCAACCTACAGCAGTCGTGTCTTTGGCTAGCAACATTGGGGTGTCTCTGAGGTCTTCTGCATTTACCCGGGGTGATATGTCAGATGTGGGGGCACAGCCAGTGAAGAAGTGTCCGGAAGGCTCGAAACCTGTCCGCGATGCTTTTTGCGACCATAGAGGGCGTGGCTGTGTGAGTTGGGCTGGTTGCAAGCATGGGTTGGAGTTGTTGCGTGATACAGGTGCATCCCAGACTCTGATGAAAAACTTTATGGGCAAACCTATAAACGCGGCACGGGTAGTTGTGGTGCAGGGTATTAAATCTACACGGTCATACCTGTTGGTTCGAGTAGAGCTGGAGGTTGAAGGTGTGACACGAGAGTTGGATGTCGGAATCGTGGAGAAACTGCCAGTAGAGAGAGTCGACCTTCTTCTCGGCAACGACTTTGCGGTGCCTACTTCTGAGGTTCCACCCTTAGTCGTTGCCGAGAGGGCGGCCGACGTGAGTAGGGAGGGGCAGGAGTTGGTCGAGAGGTGTCAATCACAGCAGAGGGATTGTGTTGTCACCCGACCTCGTGCATCTAAGGTGTCACAGCCTATTCCTCAGTCTCTAGACCAGCGGAGGAACGGTCGGAAGGAGAAAGCTAAAGTTGGGAGTTTTGTGAGTTTTAATCCAGCGGCTCTTCTTGGCGACTTAGTACTTGACCCAGAGGTGAGCTCCGGAGTGGCCCCAGAACCTGTCAACCAAGGTGGAGAAGGAGAGGGGGGCAGTGTGGCACAGGTGGAGGAGAGTTGGGATTGTCATGTCTCGGCGGAGCAGTGGGCGGGGGACACGAGTCTGGTGGCTGTGAAAACGCTAGAGCACCTGCCTGAGCAGCAGTGTGCAGCGCTCCAGCACCAGCTCGGTTCATACCCCACTGGTCGTGCCGGGCACCCAGGCCTCACAACTCATGTGGTGCACGATGTTCCGCTGGCAGGTCACTTGAGTGTTAATAGACCGTTAGCCTCGTTGTTTCGGTGGTTCAAGGTGGGCGACGAGGCTTTGGCATGGTTGTCAGGGCAGGGTCGACCCATGCCTGCCAAGGGTGGTGGTCAGAAGGAGGACATTGAGCAGATTGGTGAGGTGGGCTGTGGAGTGGATGTGCCCGGTCGTCGCATAGCCCCCCAATGCTGCTCTAGTCGAGTGCAACAGCCCTACCATAGACCGAATGTATCTGGCCATGTCGCTGAAGGCGGTGTTGCTGCGCAGGCAGATGTAGTTGCAAGGAATGCGGGGGTGCGCATGTACGGTATCGGCGGGGAAGCCTTAGCAATTATGAACTATGGGAGTGACTGCACAGGCGGTACTGATTGTCCCTCTCATGACCTGGCTGTTCTAGGGACGAAGGTGGAGAAGGAGGGAGACTTTAGTTTAGAAGCTGCGGTCTCGGCTGGGTTGTGGGAGGGCACTAGGCATGTTGTTCTTCGAGATAAGTTGCAACCTCTTGTTCCTGAGCGACAATAGGAGTTGTTTACTAGGCTGTGGCAGTACATCCGCATGTTTGTTGCTTCTCCAGGCCTGATGTACGGGGTAGAATCCGACATGGAGGCTGGAGACAGTGCAAAGCTCAAGTTAGTTCCCTACCGTATAAATCCTGCTCAACAACCTGTCGTGGAAACAGAGCTAGACGACATGTGGAAAAAGGGTCTGAGGGATAAAGGATATCATGAGTGGTCGTTGCCAGTGAGTTTGCAACCGGAGTTGAGTGACAAGATCCGTGTGTATGGTGATTGCAAGAGTGTGGAAGCATTATCCCTGACAGACACCTATCCATTACCTGGAGTTGACGGCACCATAGACCGCATAGGGGCTGCCTCGCTCATCACGAAGGTAGAACTAGTGAAAGGTTATTGGCAGGTCCCGTTGCCGGAAAGAGCGAAGAAAAGTGCCAGTCTTGTGATGAACTGGGCAGTTTATCAGTGCCAGGTGTTGTTTTGCTGCCGGAACACAAGTTGGATGTGTGGCATGTTAAGGGCACTGATAATGTTTTGGCTGATTGTTTGTCATGGGAGGGTATGTTTGCAGGAGAACCCTCGCCGTTCAGTCAGTGTGTGTTGAGAGTGAAGAAAAACCAGGCTTGACCCTGTAGAGCAGCCGTCAATAACAACATTACAATTATATAAAAAAATCACATAAAAACTCTTTCTTTTTTATAGTTAATTGTAGTTGCCAATGTTATAGCTAAAGTCCTAAGTTGAACCTGCCTTTCACTTAGTAGGCTGGGCTCTGTGAAGCTCGCTCAGGGAGCATAGCAGGCTAAATTATACTATTATGTTTGGGAGGGGTTACAAGATTTTATCTATGCTAATATGTTGTTTTATGTAAGAATTGAGCTTTGCATTTCATTTCTGGTGGAGTGGCTAGGTGTGGCAGGTATTGTCGGCATTCTGCCTTGTCAGATATGGTGCTCGCCTAATGTTGAGCGTCCTATATCTTGGGCGGGGTGTGACGTCTACCAGCGTTGGCAGAATCGCCTCTCGTTAGCCACTAGCGCTCGCCAGGGACATCGAAATGGGCTGCAGTTATCCGAGAATGTTGTTCTTTCTTTCCTTGTGCTCGTATTGTCACAGACAGTCCAGTGGTGGTCTTTATTTTCGTCTGTGACAACGGGAAGTATTTTATATCATTAGTAGAATATAAGATGCATTGCGTAGAGTTAATTAAGTGGACCGACCGGTTAATTACAAACTTCCAGGTCTTATTTTCAATTTAAATGAAATTTGGCACGGGTGTATATGACCATAAAACTAGATCAAAATTTGTTTTATTTTATTTTATTTTTGCTTTTTTCTTGCAATTTAGGTAAAACAAAAATGAAAACCATAGCACTGCAGAAAATGATAAACTCCTACAGAAATACCCATAGCACATGTTTTATGTGATCAAACAACTCACAAAAGGTGTATATGTAGTTGCTATAAAAAACATTTTATATATTTTGTGTATTTGTTCGATTTAGGTGATTACGGATTCAGGCGAATATATTTATAGAAAATTACATCCAAAAGTGCGACAATATAGGTTCTGAGAAAAACAGGTGAAAGTCTAAGGTAATTAGGTGAACATTTTTACTTTTGTTTTTTAGATTTACAATATTTTACGCAGGAACATGGCAAAGAAGAAGATAAAGCGTATGGGAGTTGTAGAGTAGCTTATGCTCTTTCGATATATATAGGTATGCTCCTCGTACGACCAGTAGTTACTGAGCATGTTAATTTCAAAGTTCGCTATATAACGTTTTTAGAATTACAGGAAAAGTTTGGAAAACATAAAAAAAATAAAAATCCATTGGGTTTCCACTAATAACATTTCACTGGCTTATGAAGGGATGTTGACTCTTGTTGAGTAAACACCTATTGGTATTTTCAGGATTTCGAGTTTTTTAAGCTTAAATTAACATCCCTTCATAAGCCAGTGAAATGTTATTAGTGAAAGCCCAATGGAATTTTTGTTTTATGTTTTCCAAACTTTTCCTGTAATTCTAAAAACGTTATATAGCGAAATTTGAAATTAACATCTTTCTCTGACTCTTCCCACGCCAACTTTTCAGTCTTTCGTCTTTCTTTGAGTCCTTTTTTTCTTTAATTTCTTCCATTCCTTCATTTCTTTTAATTCTTTTCATTCCTTTCTTTCTTATTATTCCTTGCATTCCTTCATTTATTTCAGTCCTATATTTCCATTATATGTTATTCCTTCCTTCCACTTTTTCTCTTCCTCGGAACCTTCCTATGGTAACCCCCTTCTGCCTTCCGTCTTTCTTTGAGTCCTTTCCTTCATTTATCTCTTCCATTCCTCCCTTCCTTGCATTCTGTTCAATCCTGGATTCATTCCAATCCTTTCTTTCCATTATTCTGTTTATTCCTTCCACTTTTTCTCTTCCTCGGACCCTTCCCATGTTACCCTTTCTGTCTTCCGTCTTTCTTTGAGTCCTTTCCTTCATTTCTCTCTTCCATTCCTTTATTCCTACATCCATTCCAATGCTTTCTTTCCATTATTTTACTTATTCCTTCCACTTGTTCTCTTCTTCGGACCCTTCCTACGGTAACTTCCTGATACCGTCTTTCTTTGGAGTTTTGTCATCTGATTGTTCTTGGTGCTGGCCTTCCCCTCTATTTCCTTGCCTTTTGTTCATCAGGTATTCCCTCCTACCTTTCATATGCAGATTCTCTTTAGTGCTCTCTCTCTCTCTCTCTCTCTCTCTCTCTCTCTCTCTTATACCACCACCTTTATCCTCTCCCCCTGGCCGGTTCACTATTCAAGCCTTGGTAAATATTTAAGCTCCCCCTGTAATCTTATAATCTCTATTGGACTTTTCAGGGCCATTGTTTTAAGGGGCGTCACCTGCTTTTGCTTTATCTTTCTCTCCTTTCCTCTCTTTCCCTGGCTTGTATCCATTCGGCCCCATACGCCCAACTGTATTACAACATGTATCCCCTTCCAGGTGTCGATTTCTTCCTGGCGAGCGATAGCGAGAAATCCGGCTTTGCTGGAGAGATTTTTCTATCAAAAAATTTACAAATTTAGCTTGCTGTTAAAACAAAAATATATGTATGCTGGATCGCTACCACTCGCCAGGAAAATATTGACACCTGGATGGGGGTAAACGTCTTAAAACAGTAGGCTGAATGGGGCCAAATGGATACAAGCCAAAGTGAGAGGGAGAGAAAGATAAAAAAAAGCGAGGTGGGCCCCCTTAACCCTCCTGGCCCGGTTGTCATTTTAAAATGACACCACGAATTAAGGGCAGGAACCCGTGTGTCATTTTAAAATCTGTAAGCTTGAAAGCCTATTCAGCTTGGTCTGAACGCCGTGCGTCCGACGCATGTAAACAAAGCCGATCGTTACGTCACCGCACCTCCGAAAACAAGAAAGAGAAGACTCGTTTGTTATTGTATGTCTGTATGTCGTTGTTTCAGTAGTGAAAAGATCGTCATATTGCTAACATCGCCTGCAAGTGCTCTCCACTGAAATCGTCATCACAACTGAACCAGTTGACATAGAGAGCTCTACTCAACGCCAGTCTACAGATTGGAAACCGCACTACATTTATAGATGCGTGGGAAATTTCTAGCAGTTAAACTAAACAAAAATACGGTAGCCTAGGCCTAGAAGTTTTTCGGCCAGATTGCCCGGGTAGCCCACACTGTCATTTTGAGAGCCTGCCCGGGCCAGGAGGGTTAAGTTCCCCGGTAATCTTATTTATTAGTGGCCCCTTCATCATTGACGATGCGCCTTAACATTGTTTATGGCCATTCTTTGAACTCAAGTTTGCCTTTCAAGCTTCCCGCCCAGGAGAGAACAAAATAAGATTGCCACACATCGTGAGCGAAACGCTCTAAAAAAACACTCACGGACTCGTCCTATATGATGTGGGTACCACTACTAGAAAAAACTAGCAAATAATAATAGAAATATTAAAATTAAACTTGATATCGTATAAATATGATAGGCTATGACTCTTTTGTGATCCTGTATGTCTCGGTGACGTCACGGTCGTTCCCGCGGCACGGCATAGGACGAGTAGATCGTATATTATATGCTTGTAAGTAAGTTAACCCTCTCACATTCTTAGGACGCGATCGCGTCATAACGCCACCAGCCCAAGAGTGACCGTATGATGCAATCGCGTCAAAATGCCACCTGTAAGATAGAAATATTCGCCCAAAATAAGTTTATGACTCGATTTTGACGCAATTTGGACTGGTAAGTTAGGCTTCAGTAAGTTACAAAAGGAAGTATCTAGCAACCCCATAGCGTCCCTCTATGAGGAGCCCGGGCCTTTGTTAAGTCAGTAGTTTCCCGGCCCCCAGACTGTGAGGCAGGGTCCAGGCCCTTTAAATTCTTGGCTCCCTCCCTCTGGCCCACCATGCCTAGCTATAGGCAGGCAATTATGGATTTTTTCATCTACCCAGTGAAAGTGTTTAGTGAATAATTCGAATTAATATATATAAGATGTTACTTGTGACTTTTGGTGACTGAGGGGAGTGAATCTTGGTTAACCCCTTGAGTATTGATGCAGTTTTGTCTAGGTATCATTGATGACTTTACACTATTTTTTGCTTGAAAGACAAATATATTTATCAATAAATACTGCCTACGAAATAAATACATTATAATCACGAAGATGTCACAGGAATGCTTACAGGAAGTATGGTAAGTACTCTATGGAATTTTAGTTATATTACACTGAGTAATTATATTATATAATTATATATTATATAACAGCCCCAAGGTCCCTAGAAAGCCCAAGGCCCAAAATCAAGTATTTATATTATTATTATATTTTTATTTTATCTATATATTTATTTATTTGATTTATTATTGTTTTTATTTATTTAATTTTATTTATTTTATTTTATTTATATTTTTATTTTGTTTATTTTATATATATACATACCGTATATATATATATATTTATATATACTGTATATGTATATATATTTTAGTTTATTCATGTTCCCCAGGGTATCTAGCGGATCAGCCCCTAGGTCCCGAGCAAGCCCAAGGCCCATAATCGAGTATTTATATTAGTTTTTTTTTTATTTTATTTATGTATATATTTATTTTTATTTATTATTGTTTTTATTTATTTTATTTTATTTATTTCATTTTATTTATATTTTTATTTTATTTATTTTGTATATATATACCGCATACATATATATATTTATGACACCTTCTATGTATATATATATATATATATATATATATATATATATATATATATATATTACTTAATTTGTGTGTACAATAGAATTATTTCTGAATTTATTACTTGAAGATAACCTGGCTTTCTTGTTTTGTTTTTTCACTGTCAACCCAGGAGCCATTTCCCTTCTCGTTGGAAAGGGTTGTGGCCCTACCAGGTAAGTAAAATTGACAACCTTCATGACTGACATGTGTTCTATGAACATTATACAATTATTGGCAAGGAAAATTATATAAATGTGTTGTACATTGTGGCAAAGATATACAACTGTATAAACATTCTCATAGATTTACATAACAATAACAATGCATGGAAACAATTGTGCATAGCTCGAAAACCAATTAAGCTATATTATTTTGGTTTTCACCATTAGAAAGATCATAGTTTTCCGATTACGGTGATATAAACAGTTATACACGTATCCGAGTAAATAAAGCAACGCCGAACTCGGAACCCGGCTAGCGTCGGCGGAACGGAGACGAGTGAAGCGTAATATTCGCATTTTGGCTCTTCATTTCAAATATTCATAGAGCAAAGAGTATTTGTCATAGGAATTTCTAGTTTGTTTTGTTCTCTTCAGCATTATCTGCTGTATACATACAGCCTAAATTGAGAACCATAGACATCGTAACAACGAAATAATTCGAAAATGTTATAAACCATATCATGCAAAGTCATACTTGTTTTGTTTTCAGTCACTGCTTGAGAACTATTGAAGATAAACAATTTCTGTTTTCAGATTTGGAAAGAGCAGAAAAACTACTATTATTTGATCAAATAAATATTTAGGGTCATCACTCACAATTTCGAGATAGGACGGTGTGAAGACAATTGCCCAGGAAAAACTGTTTTTCCGGAGTCGTTTACACTTTCATATTGCGATTTTTTTAAAAAATTTTGTTTGTATAATGTAGTATAGTTATTCCTCTTTCCATTGACATATGATACATCACAATAAACAGCATTCTGGGGGATGAAATTGCAGAAAAACACAAGTCTCTGAAAACTCGCCCAGCCTGGTATTTCATGGCAAATTAGAGAAGGGCTCACCATTTTCAATATAAATATGTTACCAGAGGCGAGAGGGTTAAGATTGTAAAGGCCTAATATGCTATTAAGCAATATTGACATGGTCTTAAGTAGTATATATGAATTTATCGTATATATTAATATAATTTATCGTATAGAGCAACCTATATGCGGTACGGTCATTCGGGCTCCTGGCGTTTGCCAAGGCAGCAAGGTGTGCCTCTGAGGAAGACAGCTCAGAGCCTCCACGAACACCAACCAGTTAACATCTAATTTCTGCCCTCAGTTGATCGAGCTTTTATGCCTCTAATCACAATACACTGACAGCAATAAATACAGCTACACCATCACGACGCTCTTTATCGACGCCATGACTGACTGACAGATAAGCACAGTATTCATGTCCATTCCCATATAATAATTTGTTCCCTTTCACTTGACTCGAGCCTCAGGGCCGGGCCAGTGTCTTGCCTCCCCATTGTCCGAAATATTGGGTAAACGCTCTCCTATGTTTCGTTGCCACGTGGAACTATTGGTGAGTTAATTCCTGGCTAATATTAACCCTTATAACCTTACCCTATATATAATTTATTATGTGACACCTTTGGATATAAATTAGCTTGTTTCAGATTGAATTCAATTTAGATATGGAGTTATTTTAATTTAGATTGATTTTATTTGAATCATTATAGCTTAGAAATATTTAACTTCCATTGATAATTTACCACATTGGTGCCCAGACCCGATAATTAGCTACCAATAAGGGATTTTTTGAGGCAATGAGCAAGGGGACATATAACAGGATGCAGGAACAACTCTATGATAAACTGGTAAGGCTAGCCAAGCGATGGTTAGAGCAAGAATGCAGTGTTACGACCGGGGCTACGAATAAAACAAGGGCACTTAATGATTGGACTAGTTATAGGGCACTATGCAACAACGGTACGCTAGATCCAAACCCTTGAACTTATATGCCGGCGAACAAAAACACCTATACCCTCCAGAGTTAATCAGCGATAATGGGGTATCCTTAACTGGGCATAAAATGTACTCTACTTCAAGCTAACCCACACTGGTATAGCCTGATAACACACAGGATGCAAGTTACGTTTAAATGCATACACAAGAATCTATGGAAAGATCAAATAAATCACTGCAAGATTTAATACAATAAAAAGATGCTTCAATACAGTTACTCTAAACAACAATAAACTCTTCACTCCTATCTGAAAGAACGTGAAGTATAGTCCTACAGCATATACCTGGAAACTTCTGAAGAATGTCTGATGCTCATAAGATGCTCGTATCTTAAACTATATAAATGCAGGAGGCAGGACACCACACGTGTAAATGGAATACACAAAAAGATAGGACATATAATGTTAACTGACACGAGAATTCTATAAATGCGCAACGGTAGTAATGCTCGACACTAAAAGAAGTACTTCCTCATTAACGAAACAGCCTACTATGGTTGTGCGGCTCAGCAACAACCTAGCCTAATAAATGCTTGTGAATAATAATGCATACATATCAAAGAGCTTATATTAAATACTAATAAGTGTCTACTCAATTAATAATGTCTAGCTGGGATACTCAAGGTAAGGAACTGGGGTGAGCAAGACTGGCTCGTAGCCTAGCGATGTCCTTAAGACTGTATCCTTTAAGTTACGTTAATTGACTAGGGAGCTCTCTTGATAGATCCAGATCACAAGTATCTGGTTCTATCCTGGCGACCCTCTAAAGCAAAGCAAAGAGGCAGCAAAGTGTGGAACTGGAACAGGCCAAAGCCCTCAGTCAACACAAAGCTGCACTCGCAAAGGACACAACCGAAAAGACAGCACAAGCTACCACAGGACCGGTCGAAGTCGTGTAGGTATAAGCGAACCATACACACATCGATGACAACGACTACAGTTTCCCTATCCCAGTCTAGCATTAAATAAAAGAGCAGAAACACTAAATCAATAATGGAGACACACAGAGTTCATAACTATACTAACTAAGAACACTCAAAACCTATTCTAAGTACATGTAAATATCTCAGAGGACGGCGCATGCAATACAATGGGCCGGCTATGGAAACTGTATGCAGAACCCAAGGGGACAAGTAATTGAATAAAGATGAGAAGTAATGGAAAAGAAGAAGGTCAGAGAGAGAAACAGTTCTAAAGGTGGTGATCGGGGGAGAGAGTAAGCAAGGGATGTTAGATGCATGCATGCCTAGACTGTCCTGAGGAAGGCAGCTCCTGGGGACCCCACGAACACAGGAGCCCACAAAGACGCGGTGGTCGGCCAATCACAGGCCGAGACGTCACAAGGCAGCAGGTGTCACGTGACACAGCCAGACACGCCAGCTAATCAAGGGGCGTGGGAAGGCACGCGCGCGAGCCTTCGAGTGGGGGAGGCAGCACATGTATATGCACGCACACACTACCATCCCACTGCCTATATTGTTCTTTCTCCTTAACTATATACAATGCATGTTATATTCTATTAATGGTATAAAGCACTTCCCGTTGTAACAGACAAAAATAAAGACCACCACTGGACTGTCGGTGACAATACGATTGCTAGGAGAGAAAGAACAACATTCTCTGATAACTGTAGGCCCCTTCAATGTCCCTGGCGAGCGCTAGTGGCTACCGAGAGGCGATTCTGCCAACGCTGGTAAGCGTCACACCCCGCCCAATATATAGGACGCTCAACATTAGGCAAGCACAATATCTGACAAGGCAGATTGCCGACAAGACCCGCCACACTTAGCCACTCCACCAGAAAATGAAATGCAAAGCTCAATCTTAAATAAAAACAACACAGTAGCATAAAGAAAATCTTATAACCCCTCCCAAACATAATAGTACAATTTTAGCCTACTATGCTCCCTGAGCGAGCTTCACAGCGCCCAGCCTCCTAAGTGAAAGACAGGTTCAACTTAGGACATTAGCTATAATATTGGCAACTTACAATTAACTATCAAAAAGAAAGAGTTTTTATGTGATTTTTTTTTATCAACTCTGCGTAAGCAGAGTTTGGTATCGCCCCCCCGTATAGTGGGTACCACACGAAAAAAAATGCCTGTCGTCGTCGTCGTCGTCCGTCTGTCTCGGAACTCCTAGACCGTTGGACGGATTTTCACCAAATTTCACACAAACATTTGTTGCGTGAATGCAAAAGTCAGTCAAAAAAGATTTTTTTGAATTTATGCAATAGTTATGATTTTAGGTCCAAAATATGGTTTTACCAAGACAGGATAGACAAAAACCATTCTTAGAACTGGGAATGATTAGAAATGTCTTTGAAACTTCAAACACTCTTTCCCATATTAGAAATGATAAATTTGAATAATTGTCTTTCAATCGCTTTGATTTTAATTTGTTTTATGATAACCTATTGTTGACCGCAGGCAAGACAATGTTTTAAGAGTTGGAGTAATTATCATGGCAATCTTGCATTAATAGAAGTATGCCAGCATCATAATTAAGTATGGTAATGAAGGTAATAGATAGCTGGGTGTTGATCTATCTTCATACTAAATAGTATGAAAAGATTGCTAACACGGTAACTCCACGCAGAGTTGGGTATGCCGTTTTGAATTTGGGCAAAACGGCACGTCTACTTTATTTAATATTAATGTTGTTTTTGACGGCTGCTCTACAGGGGCAAGCCTAGTTTTTCTCCATTCAAACCCACACACCTGTGGTGATCTACGCCGGATCCTCCACCCTCGACAAACAGTCTGCAATCACATTCTCACAACCGGCAATATGGCGAATGTCTAGATTGTATTCTTGCAACATGAGTGACCAACGTGTCAGCCTCATATTACGGTTATGGAATTGGTTCAGAAATTTAAGAGGGTGGTGATCGGTGTAAATCACCACGACTGGCCCATAGGCAGGAACATATACTTCAAAGTGCAACACTATTGCCAGCAGTTCTTTCTCTACCACAGACTAGTTTTTCTGAGCGGAATTAAACTTCTTTGAAAAGAAACTGACTGGATGCTCCAAACCTTCTTCGTCTGTTTGCATTAAGACGGCACCAGCCCCTACACTGCTGGCATCTGTTGCCAGCTGGAATGGTCTTTCAAAGTCAGGGGCCCTGAGGATTGGGTGAGTGCATAATAGGTGCTTGACCAGCGAAAAAGCCCTTTCACACTCAGGTGCCCACTTGAACTTTTTCTCTTTTGCTAGTAAATCTATCAGAGGAGCTAAGACAGTAGAATAACCCTTAATGAAACGGCGATAGTAACCGATCATGCCCAAAATCTCATGATCTGCCGCCTGGTGGACAGCCTGGGAACTGGTTAATAGCCTGTATCTTTTTTTTTGTTTTGGGGGGGGCACACCTGGCCTAACCCGACCACAAACCCGAGATACTGTACAGTTGCCCGGACAAAGTCACACTTGCCCAGATTGACCACCAAGCTGGCCTCACTGAGCTTCCGAAACAAGGCTTCTATGTGCTCACAATGACTCTCAAAGTTGTCATCGTAGATTATAACATCATCTAGGTAGACAGTGCAGTTAGGGATGTCAGCTACTAACTCATTCATAAGACTCTGGAAGGTTGCTGGGGCATTCTTAAGACAATACAGCATCACATTGCAACGGTAGGTGTTCCCATCAACCACAAACCCGCATACCCCCTTCGCCCGCTCAGACAAGGGCACCTGCCATTAACCTTTCACTAGGTCTACTTTAGTTAAAAACTTTGCCTTACCAAGCTTGTCTACACTATCATCAACACGGGGAAGGGGATAAGCATTGGTGGGAGTCATCTCGTTCAATCTCCGAAAGTCAATGCAGAAGCGAACCTTCCCGTCAGGCTTAGGCTGCAGAGTGACAGGAGATGTCCACCTCACTGTCCCCTTCTCAATCAACCCTCGTTCTAACATATATTCTAACTCCGCTCGGAGGGCTGGGAGTTTAATGGGTGGAATTCTGTAGGGTACTGATTTAAAGGGGGGGTGATCTCCCACGTCTACGTCATGCACCACCCGAGTTGTGAGGCCTGGATGCTCTGCGAACACAGTGGGGTATGAATCAAACAGGTGCTGCACGGCTACACACTGTTGCTCAAGCAGGTGCACTAGAGCATCGTCAGCCACCTGTCTGGAGTTCCCCGCCCACTAGTCTGCAGAGACATGACACTCCCAGTTATCTTCCACCTGAGCTTCACTGTCCCTCACTCCTTCTCCTCCATGACCGCTGCAGGTCAACACAGGGACAGCGAGAGGCTCAGGGGGTCGCCTCACAAACTCCTTTACCAGATTCACATGGCACAGCTGGTTCTTTTTACGCCAATCTGGAGTAGCCGCAAGATAGTCTAGGTCAGAGATCTTCTTTACCACCTTGTAAGGACCAGCGTACTTAGCAGACAATGGATGACTGGGCAGAGGTAACAAGATCAACACCTCCTGCCCCACCTTAAACTCCCGGAGTTTTGTCTTCTCATCGTGCCTGTCCTTCATCAATGCCTGAGACCCTACCAAGTTCCTTCCTGCCAACTCTAGGCTTCTCAGCATTCTTTCACGGCTCTCGAGGACGTAATTTAACATGGAACATTGTTTTGCTGTGCCCTCCCAAATCTCCCTTACAATGTTGAGGGGGCCCCCGACCTGATGTCCAAAGACTAGCTCATTGGGACTGAACCCTAGGCTTTCACCAGGTACCTCCCGAGCAGCGAATAATACATAGGGCAACCCAAGATCCCAGTCTTTACCATTTCAACACAGTAACACCGCAGCATGCTCTTGAGAGTCGAGTGCCACCTCTCTAACACCCCTTGACTCTCTGGCTGGTAGGCTGAAGAGACAACGGTACAAACACCGTGCTGCTGAATGGTCTGTTTAACACTTTATTAGCGGCCTAGGCGGTTTATTTATATGTACCGCCCAGCGGGGTGTTTTTAGCCAAAATAGGGCTGTTTACGTGATCATTTTCATGCCTAAATAAGACCCAGAACGTAAAACAAGTATCTATCCCTGAAAGGGCATAAACAGAGCTTTCGAATGACACCATAACGATCCTTTTATGATGGCTAGTTTTCTTGCAACAACCGTGCAACGCGAGTGCAAAAAGCATGTAATTAGGCACTTTCCCCATACAATTCCGTATATAGCGAGTGAGAGAGGGAGGGAGGAGGTGGGATTCGTGTCAGTTGGTTCGCCGCGGTGGTCTGGAGCAGTCATACGCTCGCTACTCTCCTGCCACCACTTGTCTCTCTCTCTCTCAGCAACATTACGTGCTGAAATTGCCACACGACCTATGTCGAGCGCCGCCACATAGTCCAGCTTTATTTAACTCGACTTATGTTGTGCGCTGACAGTCAAGGGTTAAAGAGGTTAAAAGTAAATTGGATCCTTGGTCCGACTGCAATTCCTGCGGGTACCCGTACCTAGAGCAGTACAATAGCAAGTTACGAACAACAGTCTTAGCAGTCCCATTTCGTATGGGGTAAGCATCCGGGTAACGAGTGGCAACATCCATAATGGTGAGGAGGTACTTGTTGCCTGCACTAGTAGGGGGTAGAGGGCCATCCAGGTCGATTATAACCTTACTGAATGGTGGCCCGATTACAGGAATAGGGTGTAACGGAGCCCTGGGAATACACTGGTTTGGTTTACCTACTGTCTGGCAGGTACTACACATTGCCACCCATGACGCCACATGTGCTTTCATACCTGGCCACCAAAACAATTTACCCAAGGCTGCTACCGTCTTACATACACCCAAAGGCCCTGCCAACGGTACATCATGCGCCAACATCAGTAGGCTATCACGGCACACACGAGGCACTACCAACTGGTCAACCACTCTCGACCCGCCCTCCCAACTCCGTCTGGGATCTAGAAAACGCCTGTAAAAAATACCCCCCTCACGAAAGAAGTCCCCCGGCTTTGCATCTCCGTCCTCCTCAAGCTCCACTGCACCGTTGCTGCACTTTTGAAGCTCAGGATCATCTAACTGTAGCTTACAAAATTAATATCCGAAGGAGCCAATTTATCTAGATGCTCCCGGAGCAACTTATGGCCTCCCCCGATACTAAGCTGTTCTATCCTATCTTGCTTACGGGTGTAACGGTACTGTCTCGGAGTTTTCTCACCCCCCACCTCCTCACCAAGTGTGACAGGTTCTGGGGCCACTCCGGACCTAAACATAGGTGCTAATACTGAGTCGCCAAGAAGAGCCGCTGGGTCAAAACTCACAAAACTTTTTCCAGCTTTAGCATTCTCCTTCCGATCGTTCCTCTGCGGTTCTAGAGACTGAGAAATAGGCTGTGACACTTTAGATGCACGAGATCGGGTGACAAAACAAGCCATCTGCTGTAATTGACACCTCTTGACAAACTCCTGCCCCTCCCTACTCACGTCGGCCGCCCTCTCGGCAACGACTAAGGGTGGAACCTCAGAAGTATGCACCGCAAAGTCGTTGCCGAGAAGAAGGTCGACACCCTCTACTGACAGTTTCTCTACGATTCCAACATCAAGCTCCCGTGTCACACCATCAACCTCCAGCTCTACTCGAACCAACGGGTATGACCTTGTAGCATTAATATCCTGCACCACAACCACCCGTGCCGCGTTTATAGGTTGGCCTGTAAATTTCTTCATCAAAGTCTGGGATGCACCTGTATCTCGCAGCAACTCCAGCCCATGCTTGCAACCAGCCTAACTCACGCAGCCACGCCCTCGATGGCCACAAAAAGCATCGCGGATAGGTTTCGAGCCTTCCGGACACTCCTTCACTGGCTGTGCCCCCGCATCTGACATATCACCCCGGGTAATAGCAGAAGACCTTAAAGACACCCCAATGTTGCGAGCCAAAGACACGACTGCAGTAGGTAGTTTGCTAGGACAGGATCGTGCAAAATGCCCCTTCTTATGACAATGAAAACACTATACCTCCCCATTGGGCTTCCCTTGAGGTGGAGAAGGGCCCGGACCCTTCTTAAATGGGACGGTATTAGGTTTATGGTCAGACTTAATATCATTGCTCTTGTTTTTATTGTTATATGGTGTATCACTGACTCGGGGGGGTGGAGTGTTGCGCCCCTTGTTACCTGCATCGTTCCGTTGTGCAGACCTGCACCCACGAATCAGCGATAGCCTAAGGTCAACCATCTCAGCTGCCTCCTGTAGAGTTTTAGGATTTTTCTCTTTGAGGTTCAACGTCAGGTCGCTGCCCGTACACTTAAAGAACTGCTCGAGAAGCATCAACTGTTTTATCTCGTCAAATGTCGTTGCCTTCTCCGATCTCAGCCAATTCCCAAAAGCATCAGACAGTTCCCGGGCATGTTCCAGAAAGGTTCACTCACGACCCTTCGTAACACCCCGGAACTTCAACCTATAAGTCTCTGGTTGTAACTCATATGCCCGCAGGACAGCCTCCTTCAATACCTCATAATTGATGCAAGACTCCAAGGGCAACACATCATATGCCTTGAGTCCTTTGCCAACCAACCTAGAAGAAACAAGGGCTGCCCACTTAACCTCGGGCCATTGGTGCTCCCGGCACTTCTTCTCAAAACGCAGGAAAAACTTGGTGACACCCGACTCATCAAATGCAGGGACTAACTTAAGAAGGTGCGATCAAGACTGATCAAGACCTCGATTCCCAGAACCGAGACGCTGCCCTGTTGACTCCACCCGAGACTTCGCAAGATCTATGTCTGCACAGTACTTCGTAGCCTCAACCGGAAGCTCAGCCTCCCGCTGCTGCCGTTGTTGCTTGAGCTCAGCCTCATACTTTCGTTGCTCGAACTCATACTTTCGTTGCTCAGCCTGCTGGTTAAGTTTGGCGAGTTCGAGCTGAAACAACATCTCGGCAGACAAACCCTGAGGAGGGGGTGCTACTATTGGGGACCCACCCCGTGAATCACCTAGAGGTATACCCAACCGCCAGCGGGCATCGGCCTGCGGGAACGTACCCAGCTCCGGAGCCCGAGGGGGCGCCATGGTAGGAGTCGAGTGGAATGGGGGCTGGGCAGAAGGTGCCCCAGATCCCGCTCCACCCGAAGCCCCACGCACCCCACCGAGCACACAGGTAACCAGCTCACCTCTCGACAAACCGCTAGTACCGGGAAACCCTAAGACCGAGGCTACACACTGTAGTCCGTACCGGTCTAGCCCCGACACCCGACCCGCTGACACAGGCTCCTCCAAAAATATCCGAGCATCCTCCTCACTGTTTACCACCCGAGCGCCGCTAGACAACTCCACCTTCTCCACCTCCTCGCCTGTGCTCTCACTATGTACTGATTCGTCGTTCGACATAGTGTCCACCGGAAATTCTCAACATATATAAAAAAAAAGAAGTACCTACTCTCATGTAGCACTATTCACTCAAAAATGCTTGAAGACAACTCAAGTGCTATACTACGTTGCCAAAAACATTCCCACGTGTCCAAAACATTTCTCAAAAAACAAATGTCCAAAAATCCTGCAATTATTTCTTAGTTCACTACTATGCATTTCAGGGACCGTGAGGCATCGTTTTTCGCAAATATCTTTCGAACTAATGAATTGATCGGAATGCTACATTGACACAGTGTACAAGACACCTTCCGCTAATTTGTGGTAAAATAGGGAATTGGCAAATGGTGTTAGCAAAGGCGTTTACACTTGACGTTTAAAGGCAAAGTCGCAGAAGTCGCCATGACTAGTATACACATTCGAACGTCCGATACTCCCATCCCGTCCCTCTCCCTCCCTCCCTCCCTCTCCCCCACTCTTTCCCTCTCCCTCTTTCTCTCATCATTCCCCCCAATATCTGTAAGTAACATACAGGTACAATATACAATAAAATACATTTACCATTATATTAGTCAATAGTAGCAGATAATTGGAAAGTGAATAATGAAAAGGATATAGCGTGGTATGACCTAACGACCATAACAATGGTTAACTCTTTCCAACGTGGCGTGTCAGGTGCAGCCGTCACTGCCATAAGAAGGGATTGTCTGTCTGCTGCACCACCTGTACCATACCTACTGACTGCATCAGTGAAGGACACGGATTCCCCATCGCTGTCATGGCCTCCATGTTACTTTGCCCGCGTCGTTGCAGAAATGTATTTGCAATCCGACTCCTAACCACATACAGAATGGAGAAAGCTGACAATAGATTAAGGATTAATCTCAATAGGTAAGTGAATCTTCAAGTGTCTAAATACATAAACACACACTCACATGCAAAAAACACACACATATCGGTCAATCAATCAAATCAATGCATCTATCTCGCTATTAATCTAAGCATTGTTCTTAACATCAAATCACACCTACCGAAATTAATGAAAGTATGCCACTCTCCCGGGATTCGAACCTTGGACGCTACATACAGAACGTAATCCCCATATCCATTCCGCCAGCAAGACAGTTCGAATTATCTATTACTCTGACTCTATCTCACCCGCAATATATATACCCGGTATATATATACATATTTTTATTTGTTTCCTAGTTTTTTCCTCCCCTGATCATATACCATTATTTTTAGAAGATCCCATTTCTATATATATATATATACAGTATATATATATATATATATATATATATATGAACAAACAAAAACAGTATTGTGGTATTCTTTAATATATGACGAATGCATTACAGACTATATTATTGTTTTAACTGCATGCTTCCGTAGGTATTCTACAGCTGTAGTTTCTCCCACACAGGCCTTATGATCGCGTTGCAGACATCATGGGAATGACGGCGAAAGCAGTGCGTGCACTGTCTTGTACGCCGCAACCCGGGTTCTGGCCGTGATACACTAACAACACCACCTGGGACAGACACTCCCCCCGCAACACCACCTGGCACCCCGACACCCACCGACACACCATGTGTCTGACAATTTTGCCATTGGTGCCATATGCCGCTATGTACATGATGAATTTGCTAAGAAACATGCCTTCACCATTAGCACGTTGACAGACGACTTACGGAAAAAGGACATCATCCCTAGTGAAACCTCAGATACAGCGGTGTGGCGATTACTACACAACATGGGGTTCCGCTATAAGACCTCACAAAGGAAAATGTATGTAAGGAAGGAGTCAATTGATATTGTGTGCTGGCGCATTGGCACTCTGAGAGCACTCAGGGAATATCGGAAGGAGGGGAAACGAATGGTATACGTTGATGAAACATGGTTCACCACGAGGATGAATTCTAGCAAGGAGTGGGTGGACACCTCACAGCCTGCGACCAGTGCCACCTACAATCGTCAGGTCCCGCATGGAGAAGGGGAGCGCTTTGTGGTTGTTGCTGCGGGCACTGAAGACGGTTTCGTCGAGGATGCATTCTTGTGGTTCACAGCAAAAAAGAAAAGTGGTGACTACCACGGCAACGTGAACAGTAACCTCTTCAGCCGCTGGCTGACGTCGCAGCTCCTTCCAGCATTGCCTGAGCCATCAGTGCTGGTGCTTGACAATGCGCCATACCACAACCAGCTGTCTGAGGAAAGTTGCTGCCCTACCACCTCCACCATCAAAGCAGAGATAGTGAAATGGTTGACGTGCCGCCAGATACCATTCCCACCACACGCCACGCGCCCTGAGTTGCTGCAGATCTGTAAGCAGAACCGGCCACAACCACTATACCAGATTGACAACGTCATCCATGCATGGGGTCATGAGGTTGTCCGGCTGCCACCTGCTCATCCTGAGCTCAACGCCATTGAGCAGGTCTGGGGTTCCATGAAAAGACATGTGCGTTCCTCACTGCAGCGATTCACACGGGCAGATCTGCAGGCCAGGATAGAGGAAGCCAAGCTTAGCATAACAAGGGAGGTGTGGGAAGGTGCAGTGAGACAGTCCAGAGCCTTCGAGGATGAGTACTGGTGCACGGATAACATCCACAAACGTGTAGATCCCGTAATAATCAACATCGAGAGTGATTCCGACGATGATTTGTTCCTTGATACTGACGAAGACTGTGAATAAAATGTCTGTGATATGCTCAATTGTTTGTATCACCTTTTCCACCTATTATTATACTTAATATGTGTTAGAGAGAGAGAGAGAGAGATAAATCTCTTACCACCCTATTATGTAGTGTTGATTATATACTGGTTTGTAAGTTAAACTGTGTGATTGAATATTGGAAGCCTTATCTTACCTGCTCGTAGTAAACACGTCGATACGGGGATAAAGGAATTAAAAGATCGTGATAGTGGGGTACTTTATATTGGGTGAATAGAGTGACAGTCATACGCTCTTTAGCTCCCGTTTATATAACTTCATGACATACAATAACAATGATTAAATGAACACAAATTCTACAAACACCAACATATTTATGACATCCGATATTATTTATTATAACATAATAGAGTGGACAGGGGGGGGGGGGGGGGCGACGGGGAGGCCATGAATGTGGGTTGAGGGGGGAAGTGAGGAGGGGGAAGGGAGAGGGAGGGAGGTAAGGAGGAACGGGATGGGGGATATTGGACGTTCGTATGCATAGGTTGGCAATGCTCGGCAACGCTATGTGTGTCAAGAGTAAACGCCTTCACTAACACCATTTGCCAATGCCCTATATTACCACAAATTAGCGGAAGGTGTCTTGTGCACTGTGTCAAAGTAGCATTCCGATCAATTCATTAGTTTGAAAGATATTTGCGAAAAACGATGCCTCACGGTCCCTGAAATGCATAGTAGGTTGTTGTGACGACTAAGATAAGATACTAGGCAAGGTCGCCATTTGTTACGACCGGGGCTACGAATAAAACAAGGGCACTTAATGATTGGACTAGTAATAGGGCACTATGCAACAACGGTATGCTAGATCCAAACCCTTGAACTTATATGCCGGCGAACAAAAAAATACCTATTCCCTCCAGAGTTAATCAGCGATAATGGGGTATCCTTAACTGGGCATAAATGTACTCTACTTCAGGCTAACCCACACTGGTATAGCCTGATAACACACAGGATGCAAGTTACGTTAAAATGCATAAACAAGAATCTATGGAAAGATCAAATAAATCACTGCAAGATTTAATACAATAAAAAGATGCTTCAATACAGTTACTCTAAACAACAATAAACTCTTCACTCCTATCTGAAAGAACGTGAAGTATAGTCCTACAGCATAGACCTGGAAACTTCTGAAGAATGTCTGATGCTCATAAGATGCTCGTATCTTAAACTATATAAATGCAGGAGGCAGGACACCACACGTGTAAATGGAATACACAAAAAGATAGGACATATAATGTTAACTGACACGAGAATTCTATAAATGCGCAACGGTAGTAATGCTCGACACTAAAAGAAGTACTTCCTCATTAACGAAACAGCCTACTATGGTTGTGCGGCTCAGCAACAACCTAGACTAATAAATGCTTGTGAATAATAATGCATACATATCAAAGAGCTTATATTAAATACTAATAAGTGTCTACTCAATTAATAATGTCTAGCTGGGATACTCAAGGTAAGGAACTGGGATGAGCAAGACTGGCTCGTAGCCTGGCGATGTCCTTAAGACTGTATCCTTTAAGTTACGTTAATTGACTAGGGTGCTCTCTTGATAGATCCAGATCACAAGTATCTGGTTCTATCCTGGCGACCCTTTAAAGCAAAGCAAAGAGGCAGCAAAGTGTGGAACTGGCACAGGCCAAATCCCTCAGTCAACACAAAGCTGCACTCGCAAAGGACGCAACCGAAAAGACAGCACAGGCTACCACAGGACCGGTCGAAGTCGTGTAGGTATAAGCGAACCATACACACATCGATGACAACGACTACAGTTACCCTATCCCAGTCTAGCATTAAATAAAAGAGCAAAAACACTAAATCAATAATGGAGACACACAGAGTTCATAACCTATACTAACTAAGAACCCTCAAAACCTATTCTAAGTACATGTAAATATCTCAGAGGACGGCGCATGCAATACAATGGGCCGGCTATGGAAACCGTATGCAGAACCCAAGGGGACAAGTAATTGAATAAAGATGAGAAGTAATGGAAAAGAAGAAGGTCAGAGAGAGAAACAGTTCTAAAGGTGGTGATCGGGGGAGAGAGTAAGCAAGGGATGTTAGATGCATGCACGCCTAGCCTGTCCTGAGGAAGGCAGCTCCTGGGGACCCCCACGAACACAGGAACCCACAAAGACGCGGTGGTCGGCCAATCACAGGCCGAGACGTCACAAGGCAGCAGGTGTCACGTGACACAGCCAGACATGCCAGCCAATCAAGGGGCGTGGGAAGGCACGCGCGCGAGCCTCTGAGCGGGGGAAGCAGCACATGTATACGCACGCACACACTACCACCCCACTGCCTATATTGTTCTCTCTCTTTAACTATATACAATGCATGTTATATTCTATTAATGGTATAAAGCACTTCCCGTTGTCACAGACGAAAATAAAGACCACCACTGGACTGTCGGTGACAATACGATTGCTAAGAAAGAAAGAACAACATTCTCTGATAACTGTAGCCCCCTTCAATGTCCCTGGCGAGCGCTTGTGGCTACCGAGAGGCGATTCTGCCAACGCTGGTAAGCGTCACATCGTTGCGCCTGCCTAAGTCCTGCATCCCACCCATCATCTTCCCCCAATAATATTTTCTTTTACATTTCAGACTTCCTGTGACATATGACCTGACCTAACATTTGTTCTTGTTCAATATGACCCTTTAGTAGGTGTTGCTATTTTGTGTGCTATTTTTTCTCCATAACATAGAAGTCTGTCGGTCGGCGCCTCTTAACTAGGCTACTATTTTGCCCTTGTATTTGTAAAAAATTAGATAAATTGCCTACAGGCTTACATGCAAAATGAATAAACGGGAAGAGACACCGTCTAGTGGGGTGCTGAGCAAAGCCCCTAATAATCAGAGGGCGGGACTTCGGGGAGTATTAAATAGGCTAATTGTAGATGTCAACACTTTCATCACTACTGCTGACCTCGAGGAATTAGAAGCTAGATTAGACAATGTCCACGGTCGTATTATGGCTCTGAGTGAGGTGATTGTGGCAGGCATGACAGAGGAGGAAGAGATAGTTATTGAGTGTGATAATCCCACCCTCTATGATGAACCTGTCTTTAAAGCTAAGAACATATTACAGAGTGAGAGCAGTGGAAATGAATTACTTAAGGAGTGCGTGCGGAGTTACATGGAGGGATAGACAGACTAATGAGGAAGTAAGAAGGTGGTGTGGTGTGGAGGTAGATGTGCTGGAAAGTGTGAAAAGGAACAACTTGAGATGGTTCGGCCATATGGAACGTATGGAAAGCGAGAAAATTACTAAGAGGGTGTACGAGAGCGAGGTGGAGGGACAGAGAGGGAGAGGTAGACCGAATGAGAGGTGGAAGGATGGAGTGAGGAAGTACATGAACGAAGGCGGTGCTGGTTGGGGGGAGGGGCGTCGACTGACTGGGGACAGAGGTGCATGGGGGCGGTTCGTTCGTGGCCACACCTTCGGGGATCACGGCGTCAGGCAATAGATAGATAGATAGACATATTACAGCATGCTGTCACAAGTAAGAAGGGAGGCGAGAACTGAGACCCATAGAAGGGTTGACCCAAAACACACTGTGCACCTCCCAAACCTCAATCTTCCTACATTTGGGGGCAAATTGACTGAGTGGTATGCTTTCTAGGACGTATTTCGGTCTACAGTACATGAATCCTCTTTGGATAATGTCCGCAAGTTTCACTACCTGAAAGGACAAAATAATTTGGAAGGAGAGGCCTTACATTTGATAGAGGGTTTTGCGGTAGTAGGTGATAGTTATCTTGAGGCAGTACAATTATTAAAGTCCACATACGGGGATTAAGAGCAGTTGAAGATGGCCCATGTCGTTGCCTAGTTAAAGCTCGCAAAACCACAGTATAAGGTTGAGGAGTTAGCAAATTTTAGGGCAAATATGGAGTGCCATACTCACTCGCTAGACACCCTAGGGCTCACCACACAGGAAATGATAGTCATTATCTTACGTCAGAAGCTTCCTATGGCAATACTTGACAAGGTTAGATCATTTGATCTGGGGGAGTTCAAAACTCAGTACAGTAAAGAAATTAGTAATCTACAGTTGAACAAAGGGAGAATGTATATGTCGGGAGGGAGTGAAAATGTGGAGATGAGGGGAACTGTAAGCATGACGGTGGGGACTAAAGGAAAGAAAGAGGGTACATATAAGAAACCTGCTCAGATTCTATGTAAGCTATGTAATAACAAGCATAAATGGAGTTTCTGTGTAAAATACCCAACAAATGAGACAAAACTAGCACAGGCAAAGAAGTTGAAGCTATGTGTAGGTTGTCTAAGTAAGGAACGTGGTAAGCAGGGACAATGTACTGCTACATACTTAAGGCCCTGTCGCCACTGCAAAGGACATCACTTTGATAAGTTGTGTCCTACAGCAGATAAGGTCAAAGACGTCAAACCAGAGGGTACTACAACTTTGACACTAGGTAGCACGCAAGACACCACTATATTGCCCACAATATAGATTCCCATGCAAGGTAATGACAGTAACAAGGTTTGTCGGGTACTTCTAGATCAAGGGTCTCAACGTTCCTTTATAAAGACGTCCGTATTAGTGGGACTGAAGCCCCGAATCGGAGGGGCTGAGACTCTTCGATTGCAGGGCTTCACAGGGGTTACTGACAAACAAGACCACGAGATAGCGGAGATTTCATATTTCTACCGTAAAAGCCGGTACTTTATGACATGTATCGTAGTAGACACCCTACCAGAATATGTATCTGTAAGAGTGAAGAAAGTGGAACACGCATTACGTAGCAAAGGGGTTAACTTGTCAGATCCCATGGGAGATCAGAATGAGGTGCATGTTCTACTTGGTGTGGATCTTTATTATGATGTAGTATACCCTGGATTTAAAAAGATGTGTGGTGTAATTTTAATCCCCACTAAATTTGGCTATTGCATGAGTGGAAAGGTGCATACTACACAGTCAAATGTCCTGGTCGACACGGTCTCGATATTAAGAGTGAATATAACCGCGGCACAGGAGTTGGGAAGGGAGGATTCCCAACCTAGTGATCGTAAAAAGACTGCCGAGTTCGACCTGGAACGACTGTGGAGATTGGATCACATAGGCATTAATCCTATGGAGACTGATTATGACTCGGAAGTTGCGCTGAAAAGGTTTGACGAGTCTGTGAGCTACTGTGCCTCAGACAATCAATGTAAGGTTAGTTTACCCTGGAAAAACAGTGAGATAAGCCTGGCTACCAACTATGGTTTGGCATTAGGTCGCTTGCACGCATTACAGCGTAAATTAACTAATGAACCGAGCATGCGCCAGGCGTATGACGATGTATTTCGGAGTTATGAAGATAGGGGCTTTGTTGAGAGAGTCGATGTAAAGGAACCGATTAAGAAGGGTAGGGTTCACTATCTGGCCCATCATGGGGTGAGGAAAGACAGCGTCACCACACCAATACGGGTGGTGTATGACTGCTCTGCCCACCAAGGTTAACAACCCAGTCTAAATGACTGCCTGCTGACAGGTCCGTCCTGGGTGTCGGACCTGTCCCAACATCTATTGCGGTTTAGGCTGGGGCAGTACGTATTTACTAGTGACATCGAGAAAGCATTCTTGATGGTCAAACTAAAAGAGGAAGATAGAGATGTTAACCGCTTTCTTTGGTTCAACGACATTAGCGACTCTCAAAGTCCGGTCACAATCTACCGTTTTCGGGTTGTACTCTTTGGGGCTACATGTTCACAGTTTTTGTTAAATGCCACAATAAAAACACTTGTATCAGATACTCTTGAGGACACAAGTAAACTATCTCGCGGGTTGTATATAGACAATATGCAGGGTTCTAGCGATAGTCAGTACGATTTCTTACATACATACTGGCAAGCACGCACATCGTTTACAGAAGCACATTTATTTCTCCGCGAGTGGGTTACTAATAGTGAAGATCTTCAGAGTTTGATACAGGTGAACGGTACGGCATCTCATAACCAGGAAAAGTCCAGAAACTTGGGGATGATCTGGCAACCTAAACATGACATACTAATGTGACGTTAACCACTCCGTTAGAACCGCATGGCTTGTCCTACAGTGACTCGCTAGGATCGCCAGGGCAGTGGATGTGGCTACAGTTGATGTATTATTGTGTGCTTTATTTCATATGAAAGCTCGTGTCATGGGCAGTCCAGAAAGGCTCTTTGTTTTCACCCATGTCAAGGCTTTATATATTTAATTGCAAAGTATATGTTTTATCATTCGTAATGATAGGAATTGAGAGAGAGAGAGAGAGAGTAGAACAGAGTGAGAGGAGGCGCGCAGTGTTTTGCTATACTCGATGACGTCATAGCTGGCTGGCCTCGTGGGGATTCGTTGAAGGAGTGTTTTACCATGCTTTGTGATGTCATGTTTGGCTGGCTTCTTTAGCATTGGCTGGAGGACTTGTTACCGTTTTTTTCCCACGCGGCTCGAGCTAGTGCTAGTATATATACAGCTCCCTCGCCACTCTCTCCCTCAGATCTGGTTTCTAGAACGCATCCCTCTTATCCCTTTGATATCTGTCACCCTCACTGCACCTGAGAACCTTTTCCTCTGCCTATCTCTCTCATTTTCCATATCTTTCACCACCTTTTATTAATATTATACCCACTCTGGTTAATTCTGAATAATCAGCTTCATGCTGGCCAGTTGTATTGTGCGTTAAGGTCTTATATAACCCATGTATGTTTAGTTGTTAAGATAAGTTGATCACGAAGCATTGGTTGGCATTCATATTGTTCAGTACCGCTTCCTATAATTATTAGTGCTCTGCTGGATTAGATAATGCTAGACTAGGAGTCTGATACTATAAGGTATTGTTTCCGATGGGTGCTGGCTTTAGTTAAAAGCTGCACGACATACCTGAGAACTGGAGTTGATTGGGTAAATTCTAGTCTGTGTGCCATTGAGAGTAGAGCATGCACGAATGAGGGCTTTTTGCCTATACCATTCTGCACAGTTCTAAGCTCGTTGTTTGTCTTTGAGGTACGCCAGGAGAACGCTTAATACTTCGGTATTAAGGTTTCTCAAGAGAGCTACCCTTTACTCTAACGTAATACTTGACGCACAGACTTCAGATTTGCACTAGGCTATGCGGCATGCCATGCGCACCAGTATCTTGTATCATTGACTCTAGCTAGACTATATCAGTCACAGTAGACATTAAGCATATTAAACCAATTACTCTTTTTATGCATACCCGTTTATGATTACACAAGCATTTCGCAGCCTAGTTTGATGTATTGAGACACAAACGACTTAGGCTCTTTTTGTTGATAGGAATACTGCATTGTTGTGGTGAATATTATTATTGTTGTAGCGTTTAGGATATTCTTGGCTCCGACTGCATTATATATCCTGCCTTTTTGTGTGCTTAGCCTGCACGAGCATTGTTCCGCTGCCTGCCTTTTTGGGTTCCATTTCCGATTCGAGCATCTTGATAGCATCTAACATTTAAAGAAGATTCCTTGTTGGTGTTGAAGGACTTTAGTGCACTTTCTTTCATGCAGGAGTGCCTGACATTTATTGATTAAAGTAACGTAAGCTGTAACTTCTCTTACCACCTTACTTTGCATACCATAATCAAGCACCTTCGGTTATAGGTAGTAATAGGCTGTTTTCCCATAACATTAAGCCTAGAGTAGACGCACATTTATTGAGAGTTTAATAACCTATTATTGCATATAGAACTCTGGAGAGTATTTGTGTTCTTTGTTCACTGGGAATATACATCAGAGGTTGGATCTAGCGCTTTCCGTTGTAGCATTTATGTCATTACTAGTCCAATGAATAAGAACCCTGATATATTTAAACCTCAGTCGTAACAAATGGCGACCTTACCTAGGATTTGGTGAACCTACATTTATTAGCAGGGAACATTTGTTGTTTTGGGTAATATTTTGCGGGGATCAGCAAGAATATTTTTTTTTTGAAACATAGTATAGCCCTTGAGTATTTCCGCAAATTTTTGTGTGTATATTGAGGTATAAGAGTTTGGGGTGCTTCTTTTCTGAATATTGAGGTGGGACATTTTTGTGAGCATCATGTCTTATACCGGATCAGAGGAGAATGGAGACACAGTACGTAATGTCGAAACTGAGGAACAGCAGTATGATGAAATGGTTAATCAGGTGAACTGTGAGGAGGATGCTAGGATATTTTTGCAATGGCCTGTTACTCCCGAGCGGTTGGAGGGTATGGATCGGTACGGTCTTCAATGCCTGGCCACAGCTATCGGTCATGCGGGTACTAGCAGCATGACCAGGGCTAACTTGATAACGTGTGTACTGGGCAGGGTGACTGGTGAGCGAGATGGGTCGAGTGATATCCCTACCTCAGTGATATCCCTACACCATCGCCGATTCAGATTGATAATTCAGATGTTCTAAGCAATATCACCGTTACAGAAAGAGAGAAGTATTGAATTGTTTAGATAAACTCAAGGTAAATAAAACGCCAGGACCTGATACAATCTCGCCTAGAGTTCTAAAGGAAGCTAAGGATGAACTCTCCAAAACCACTGACATTACTATTCAATAAATCCTTGCAGTCTGGAACTATGCCTGATCAGTGGAAGCTAGCCAACGTAACACCGATATTCAAAAAAGGCAGCAAATCCCTACCCATTAACTATCGTCCAATTAGCTTAACCTCAGTTGTATGTAAAATGCTAGAAACGGTCATACGAGACAGACTCGTAAATCACTTAGAGGAAAATAACATACTTAAAGATACTCAACACGGCTTTCGTAAAAAACGTTCCTGTTTAACAAACCTCTTAGACTTCTTCCACGATATCCTCAACCTCTACGATGAGAGTAAAGCTGTAGATATTATATACCTTGATTTTCAAAAGGCCTTTGACAAAGTTCCCCACAAACGTTTACTGCTAAAACTAAAAGCGCATGGAATACAAGACGGTGTTGAAATGGATAGAAAATTGGCTTAGCAACAGAAAGCAAAGGGTAGTCATAAACGGGAAGGCATCTAAATGGACCAATGTAAGTAGCGGGGTACCCCAGGGATCGGTACTAGGACCAATTATCTTTCTAATTTACATCAACGACATAGATGAGGGTCTCACCTGTACAATCTCAAAATTTGCTGACGATACAAAAATTGCAAATAGCGTACTCTCAAAAGAACAAGTTGACGATATGCAACACAATCAGGATAAATTGTCATGTTGGGCCCAAATTTGGCAAATGAGTTTCAATGCGGATAAATGTAAAGTACTACATGTCGGATACCTAAATGAGAAAGCAAACTATTCGATGAATGGCACTCAGCTTAAGAATGTAAACAGAGAAACTGATCTGGGAGTAACAATATCGAGTAACCTAAAACCAAGTCAACAATGTTCAGAAGTTGTTAAGAAGGCAAACAAAATAATTGGCTTTATAGGCAGGTCATTTGAGCATAAATCCAAAGAAGTTATCCTAACCCTTTACAATTCCTTAGTCCGCCCTCTTCTGGAATACTGCGTTCAATCCTGGTGCCCTTATTACCAAAAAGATATAAACAAGCTAGAACGAGTTCAACGTAGAGTTACCAAAATGATACCTAGCCTAAAGAACAAACCATATGAAGAGCGTCTTAGAGAATTAAATCTATTTCCTTTAACCCAGCGCAGATTAAGAGGTGACTTAATTCAAGTGTTCAAAATCATCAAAGGCATCGACAATATGAACTGTAGTAAGTACTTCACTATCGACCAATCTAATTACACGCGGGGATACGGTTGCAAAATTATTGGAAAATCTTTTAACTCGCACGAATCTAAGAATTTCTTCTTCAATCGAGTTGTCAACTTGTGGAATGGTCTTCCCCGAAACGTTATAGACTGCATCACCGTTGATTCATTTAAACTCCGCCTAGACAAATATCTCTCATCAAACCCGTGACTGATTGCGTTTGTAAATGAATAACTTTATTTTATCCCCCCTCAGTTACTAACCCCTCTGTCCTCTACTAACTTCCTAATCCTGCCACGGACATTAGTTCCAGGGCAGTAATTCCCTTTCCAATGTTCCCTTTCCCACTCTAAACCACTGTTTGGACACTTGATCCTCAGTGTTTTGGAGGACAAGCAACCTAGAAGGGTCACTAGATCTGTTGTTGCTTGATTTCCTTTGTACTCCCTTTGTACTTTGTAGTGCTCAGAGCCCTTCGGCCATGCTTCCCCTACACTCGACTCCCAGCCATCCCAGTAGTTTGCCGACCCCGAGTACGCGTCCACAGTTGGGTGGTGACTGGCAGGGTGGGTTGCCCCTGGGGGGACCACCGGTAATTTCAAACATTGTAGCACCTTCACCTCCTCAAGGGTTAACTCCAGAATTATTGCTTCAGCTCGAATTAGCTAAGATCCAGCAGCAAATAGAATTAGCCAAGATAGAAGAGAGAAAAACTATCAGTCATAAGCACATAGAGCTAGCAAAAATCCAAGCTGAGTCGACTAGGTACTGTGCCGACAGGGACGTAGAGAAGTCGCGAGTAGAGACAACGGGACAGCGACTTGGGGCTGGTAACCGTGTTCATGATCAGTCTCTCTCGCACTTATTGAAACTGGTTCCGGTGTTTGATGAGAGTGGGGTAACAGAATTTTTCGCACGCTTTGAGAAGAAGTGCCAGGAACACCAGTGGCCAGAGAATAAATGGGCAGCACTTGTATCCTCTAGATTAATAGGCAAGGGTCTTAAAGCCTACGATGCGTTACCTTTGGAGTCATGTATTGTGTATGAGGATCTCAAGGAGGCTGTCCTGAGGGCTTACGAACTGCAACCAGAAACGTACCGTTTGAAGTTCCGGGGTGTAACTAAGGGAAGAGATAGCACCTTTTTGGAACACGCCCGGGACTTGTCCGATGCTATGGGGAACTGGCTCCGATCTGAGAAGGTAACAACATTTGATGGAATTAAGCAGTTAATGATGTTGGAGCAGTTCTTTAAGAGCACGGGCGGTGATCTAACTTTGAACTTGAAGGAGAAAAACCCAAGAACTCTAGTAGAAGCAGCAGAAATGGCTGATCTACGGCTGTCGTTGATTCGGGGTTGCGGGTCCTCACAGAAGTACGATGCAAGTGCTAAGGACCGTTATCCTCCCCCTCTCCGTAGCAATGACACATTTAAACAAAAGAGCAATGAAACTAAAACTGAATCCAAACCTAACACCACGCCGTATAAGAAAAGTCAGGGGCCTTTTACATCACAGTATAAGCCGAAACCAAAATTTATGTGTTTTAGGTGCCACAAGGAGGGTCATAAAGCAAATGAGTGCCCTAGTCGACCTCCTCCGGCATCCGTGTCTTTTGCTCACGGCATTGGAGTGTTCAAGAGGACATCGGAGTTTGTTAGAGGCAATTCTTTCGAGGTAAATACACTGCCAGTGCAGAAGGATCCGGAAGGCTCATTCCCTGTCCGTGATGCCTTTAGTGACCACAGGGGACTCGGTTGTGTGGAGTGGGGGGGTAGAAGACATGAGGTGAGAATTTTGCGTGACACTGGGGCATCGCAAACATTGTTGAGGAATTTCACTGGTAAACCTGTAAATACGGCGCGGGTGGTTGTGGTTCAGGGAGTTAATGCAACAAGGTCATATCCGCTTGTAAGAATGAAAATGGAAGTTGATGGTGTGACTCGTGACCTGGATGTAGGAATTGTGGAGAAGTTGCCTGTTGGGGGCGTCGACCTCCTTCTCGGCAACGACTTTGAGGGGCCTACTTCTGAGGCTCCACCCTTGGTCGTTGCCGAGAAGCCGGCCGACGTGAGTAGGGAGGAGCAGGAGTGGGTTGAGAAGTGTCAGGTGCAACCTATGGCGTGTGTTGTCACCAGATCTCTTGCATCCAGGGAGTCACATTCTGGTCAACAGTCTTTAGACAAGCGGAGGAAAGTTACCGAGAAGGGGTTGAAAGTTGGTGCGGTTGAGAGTTTAGTATCAACGGACATTCTCGGGGACTCATTATTAGGACCAATTTTCGAGTCTGGAGAAGACCCATTAACTGTTAGTAAGAAGGCAGAGGATGGGCTTAAAAAGACGAAGAGACAGCAACGATACACAGAGAGAGAGCAACGGGAGGCTAAATTCAATGTAGGAGGGGGGCATGAGTTGTTTCGCAAACACTTAGATAGGTTTGCTCCTTCGTACATTTGTAAATTGCAATTAGAAGACCCGGAGGTTCTTGAATGTGGTACCGGTGCTGTCGAGTTGAAGGAGGACAGTGATGCACAGACGGGAGATTTTTCCAAGTATCCCCTGACCATCATGGAGGTAACAACAAGGTACCCTGACGCGTACCCTATGAGAAAGGGGTCAGCGAAGACGGTGGTCCGAAACTTGCTGGAGTATTTTTCCCGGTATGGTTACCCGCAGGGGATTCAGTTAGACCAAGGATCCAACTTCACTTCTAGCCTCTTTGTTCGAGCAATGCCGCAGCATGGGATTGTTACGGTTGTGTCATCTGCGTATCATCCGGAGAGCCAGGGTGTGTTAGAGCGATGGCACTCAGCCTTGGAATCTGTGCTTCGTTATTGTTGCTTTGAGAGTGGGAAAGGTTGGGATCTTGGCCTGCCATATGTTTTGTTTGCTGCACGGGAGGTACCTGGGGAAAGTTTGGGATTCAGCCCTAACGAGCTCGTCTTTGGACACCGTGTCAGAGGGCCTCTCCATATGGTTGAAGAAATATGGGAGGGCGCAGAAAAACCTTGTTCTATGCTCAAGTATGTCCCCGACAGTCGAGAACGGATGTTGCGCAGTCTGGAGTTGGCTGGCCGTAATTTGACTAGCTCTCAGGCCCTCATGAAGGACAGGTACGACCTCAAGGTTAAACTCAGGGAGTTTCACGTGGGTCAGGAGGTGTTGATTCTACTGCCCCTTGTAGTTCATCCCTTATCCGAGAAGTACACTGGTCCTTATAGGGTGGTTGAGAGGCTATCGGACCTGGATTGCTTGGTGGCCGCTCCAGACAGACGTAAGCGCAATCAGTTATGTCACGTTAATCTCATGAAGGAGTATGTGAGGCACCCCCCTGAGCCTCTCACTGTGCCTGTGATGACGTTTAGCAGTCAAGGTGGAGAAGGAGAACGGGACAGTCAAGCTCAGGTGGAGGATAACTGGAAGGATAAGAAAGTCAAATGAGAGCCTGAGTGTGAGAAGGCGTTTAGAGTAGTAAAACACCTGTTGTGCGCTCACCCGATCCTCAGGGCCCCTGACTTTAGCCTACCTTTCCAACTAGCAACGGGTGCTAGTGGGGTGGGGGCTGGTACCGTCCTTATGAAAATGGACGATGATGGGCTGGAACATCCTGTTAGTTTCTGCTCGGAGAAGTTCAATTCAGCCCAGGGAAGCTGCTCTGTTGTCGAGAGGGAGCTGCTGGCAGTTGTACTTGCACTGAGGCATTTCGAGGTCTATGTTCCAGCCTATGGTCCAGTCGTTGTAGTTTACACAGATCATCACCCTCTCAAGTTCTTGGACCAGTTTCACAATCGGAATATGAGTCTGACCAGGTGGTCACTAAGGTTATTGGTATATAACCTGGACATACACCATATTGCCGGTTGTGACAACGTGGTTGCAGATTGTCTTTCAAGGGTATATGATCCTGGGTAGATTGACACACGGGTAGCCTCCTGCTTTAGTTCGAATAGTATTTTGCGCTTGGTGCTTGTTGGCTCGCGGTAGGAGCCAGAGTTGAGCGTTTGGTATAGAAGAAAAAACTAGGCTTGCCCCTATAGCGCAGCCGAAATAAACAAATTAAAAACATAAAAAAATCAAATAAAAACTCTTTCTTTGATAGTTGAATTTTTTCAGTATGTTATAGCAGTAATTCTTAGTTGCACTCCTTTCAGAATGTTGGGCTAGAGAAGCTCGCTCTTGAGGAGCATAACTACATATGATTTAACCTATTGTGTTGGGGAGGGTTATAATTTTGTAAAATGTTTTGTTGAGAACTGTGCCAGATATTTTACTGCCGCTGGGTGATGGGAAGTAGAGATATAGCATGGGTTCTAACCATCAGATTTTTTTGAGCTTTGGGCCTCTGAGAAAAATCTTGGGGGGGGGGTGACGTTAACCACTCCGTTAGAACCGCATGGCTTGTCCTACAGTGACTCGCTAGGATCGCCAGGGCAGTGGATGTGGCTACAGTTGATGTATTATTGTGTGCTTTATTTCATATGAAAGCTTGTGTCATGGGCAGTCCAGAAAGGCTCGTTGTTTTCGCCCATGTCAAGGCTTTATATATTTAATTGCAAAGTATATGTTTTATCATTAAATAGTAATGATAGGAATTGAGAGAGAGAGAGAGAGAGAGTAGAACAGAGTGAGAGGATGCGCGCAGTGTTTTGCTATACTCGATGACGTCATAGCTGGCTGGCCTCGTGGGGATTCGTTGAAGGAGTTTTTTACCATGCTTTGTGACGTCATGTTTGGCTGGCTTCTTTAGCATTGGCTGGAGGACTTGTTACCGCTTTTTTCCCACGCGGCTCGAGCTAGTGCTAGTATATATACAGCTCCCTCGCCACTCTCTCCCTCAGATCTGGTTTCTAGAACGCATCCCTCTTATCCCTTTGATATCTGTCACCCTCACTGCACCTGAGAACCTTTTCCTCTGCCTATCTCTCTCATTTTCCATATCTTTCACCACCTTTTATTAATATTATACCCCCTCTGGTTAACTCTGCATAATCAGCTTCATGCTGGCCAGTTGTATTGTGCGTTAAGGTCTTATATAACCCATGTATGTTTAGTTGTTAAGATAAGTTGATCACGAAGCATTGGTTGGCATTCATATTGTTCAGTACTGCTTCCTATAATTATTAGTGCTCTGCTGGATTAGATAATGCTAGACTAGGAGTCTGATACTATAAGGTATTGTTTCCGATGGGTGCTGGCTTTAGTTAAAAGCTGCACGACATACCTGAGAACTGGAGTTGATTGGGTAAATTCTAGTCTGTGTGCCATTGAGAGTAGAGCATGCACGAATGAGGGCTTTTTGCCTATACCATTCTGCACAGTTCTAAGCTCGTTGTTTGTCTTTGAGGTACGCCAGGAGAACGCTTAATACTTCGGTATTAAGGTTTCTCAAGAGAGCTACCCTTCACTCTAACGTAATACTTGACGCACAGACTTGAGATTTGCACTAGGCTATGCGGAATGCCATGCACACCAGTATCTCGTATCATTGACTCTAGCTAGACTTTATCAGTCACAGTAGACATTAAGTATATTAAACCAATTACTCTTTTATGCATACCCGTTTATGATTACACAAGCATTTCGCAGCCTAGTTTGATGTATTGAGACACAAACAACTTAGGCTCTTTTTGTTGATAGGAATACTGCATTGTTGTGGTGAATATTATTATTGTTGTAGCGTTTAGGATATTCTTGGCTCCGACTGCATTATATATCCTGCCTTTTTGTGTGCTTAGCCTGCACGAGCATTGTTCCGCTGCCTGCCTTTTTGGGTTCCATTTCCGATTCGAGCATCTTGATAGCATCTAACATTTAAAGAAGATTCCTTGTTGGTGTTGAAGGACTTTAGTGCACTTTCTTTCATGCAGGAGTGCCTGACATTTATTGATTAAAGTAACGTAAGCTGTAACTTCTCTTACCACCTTACTTTGCATACCATAACCAAGCACCTTCGGTTATAGGTAGTAATAGGCTGTTTTCACATAACATTAACCCCTAACTGTCGGCGAGCAACATAAGTCGAGTTAAATAAAGCTGGACTATGTGGCGGCGCTCGACATAGGTCGAGTGGCAATTTCAGCACGTAATGTTGCTGAGAGAGAGAGACAAGTGGTGGCAGGAGAGTAGCGAGCGTATGACTTCTCCAGACCACCGCGGCGAACCTACTGACACGAATCTCACCTCCCTCCTCCCTCTCTCACTCGCTATATACGGAATTGTATGGGGAAAGTGCCTAATTACATGCTTTTTGCACTCGCGTTGCACGGTTATTGCAAGAAAACTAGCCATCATAAAAGGATCGTTATGGTGTCATTCGAAAGCTCTGTTTATGCCCTTTCAGGGATAGATACTTGTTTTACGTTCTGGGTCTTATTTAGGCATGAAAATGATCACGTAAACAGCCCTATTTTGGCTAAAAACACCCCGCTGGGCGGTACATATAAATAAACCGCATAGGCCGCTCTTAAGGTGTTAAGCCTAGAGTAGACGCACATTTATTGAGAGTTTAATAACCTATTATTGCATATAGAACTCTGGAGAGTATTTGTGTTCTTTGTTCACTGGGAATATACATCAGAGGTTGGATCTAGCACTTTCCGTTGTAGCATTTATGCCATTACTAGTCCAATGAATAAGAACCCTGATATATTTAAACCTCAGTCGTAACACTAACTTTTCAAACAAGGTCTTTTGCTCAGCAGACAGGAGCGCACACAAAAATAAGTTTGTTGAGCAAAGTTGCGCAATTTTGTTATCCTTTGGGTCTAGCATTACCCGTTACCAAAAGAGCTAGGATTCTAATGCAGGAAGTTTGGAGACGTAAAATAGGATGGGATGACAATTTGCCTGAGAACCTGAATGACCAAGGGACATTGTTGTTGAATGAGTATGACATCCTATGTACTATACCTATACCTCGTAAAGTGGTGGCGTTCGGTGATGTTACGTTACACACGTTTTGCGATGCTAGCGCCACGGCATATGGGGTAGCCATATATGTCGTTACTTCATTTGGGGCACATTTAGTTACTGCCCGGGCTAAAGTAGCCCCGGTTAAAAAGGTAACTATCCCTAAAATGGAATTGACTGCCATGCTACTATTAGCACGTCTGGTGCAACATGTTACATGTACGCTCAGCATACGAGAGCGAATTAAATATTGAAATCGTTCACGTTCGGTGCGATAGTCAGGTCGCACTCAACTGGATACATAGCAAGAGGTTTCTGCCATTTTATGTGCGGAATAGGGTAGATGAGATTAGAGCCCTATTGCCAGACGTTGCTTATCATTATGTAAATACAAAAGACAACCCTAGTGATCTCATAACTAGGGGTATAACGGCTAGCCAGTTAGTGAAGTCCAAATTGTGGTGGCATGGTCCAAAGTGGCTGCTCCATGAAAATGAATGGACGATTTGGCATGCTGTTGGTAAGGGACTTCTGCCACTGGAAACAGTGGCAGTTACAGCCCAACCAAATGAGCCACCGGGTTCAATAATAGAGTGGGCAAGATTCGGTGACTATAATAAACTAGTCAGAGTTGTCGCTTGGGTGTTGAGATATGTATCCAATATCAAGCTTAAAGTAACGGGCCTGCTCTGCAACAGTGGTCACAACATTGATGCTCGTGAATATAAAGCAACTGAAGTTACTTTGACCAAGTGGGTTCAAGCAGAAACCTTTTACAATGAATTAGAATCTTTGCAAAGCTCGAATAAGACTATAATGCCTAATTTAGTGTGTCAACTAAGGTTGCACCTAGATAATGGCCTCATCAGATGTGAGGGTTGCCTGAAGTGGTCGGGTGTAACGGACGGCACAAACTGCCCTATACTTATGCCAACAAGACATCACGTTACTGATCAATTGATCATACGTGCACATAAGGAAGTAAAGCACTATGGGGTATGTCATATTATATCAAATTTACATCTCACATGGTGGATACCCAGAGTTCGACAAGTAGCTCGATGCGTAGTAAGAAAGTGTGTAATATGCCAGAGACTAAAGGGTAAACCATATGCAACTGGACCAGCTCCACCTCTACCTGAATGCTGTGTAAAGCACATAGAGCCTTTCCAAGCTGTAGGGTTAGATTACACAGGGGCATTGAAGACAAGAGAGCATGAGAAGATTTATATATTATTGTTTACCTGTGCAACGTCTCGAGCGGTACACCTAGAACTATGTGATAATATGTCTAGCGAAGAATTTATGCTGGCATTTAGACGGTTTTGTGCCCGTCGTTCATTCCCTCAACTCATTCTTAGCGACAATGCTCCCACTTATGTCCAGGCATCAAAATATCTGAAGGATATGAGCAGTGATCCTACAATCATCACTTTTATGGGAGAGAGAAAGTGTAAATGGAGGGTCATCCCAGTTAAGGCACCTTGGTTTGGTGGAATCTGGGAACAGTGTGTCGGCATAGTAAGGTCAGGACTCAGAGTGGTAGTAGGACGTGCTCTATTAAAGAAGAGTGAGTTGACGACAGTCCTCACTGAGATAGAGGCAGTCGTGAATGATCGTCCGCTCACATATGTGTACACCGACCTGCAAGAACCACTACCATTAACGCCAGCTCACTTGCTATATGGTAAACCATTGACTGCGTTTCCATCTGATTTTTCCAATCCATAGTAGAGTTAGAGGATCCCTCGTTGTACTCTGAGGCAGCGGTGTCTAAGAGGTACCAGTATATATCGAGGGTAATCAAGGTTTTAGAAAACGGTGGATTAATGAATATCTGCTAGCATTGAGGGAAAGGAGTGTTAGACCCTCGGGTAGACCGACGGCACCTTCTGTTGGTGAAGTAGTTTTAATTAAAGAAGATAGTACTCGTTTATACTGGAAATTGGGCCGCGTGGTGGAGATATACAAGGGGGAAGACTCTGTAGAGCGGGTGGCACTATTCAGGACGGCCACTGGAACTACTGTTCGTCCTATCGCACGTTTGTATGCTTTGGAGCTCGATTCCGCATTGCAATCTGATGCTCCACCTGTTATTGCTGGGTCCGAGGATTCTCAAGGTAACGACTCACCTCTTGCTGATGGTGATCAATCTCGGACCGGCACGCGTCCCAGACGCGCTGCTGCTGGCGTCGTTGACATGTGGCGTCAGAAGATAGCCTCTGGGCAACTTTAAGCTTAAGGTGGGGTTCAGGTATTTTTTGTGGGGGGAGTGTATCGTATAAATACGATAGGGTATGACTCTTTTGTGATCCCGTATGTCTCGGTGACGTCACGGTCGTTCCCGCTGCACGGCGTAGGACGAGTAGATCGTATATTATATGATTGTAAGTAAGTTAAGATTGTAAAGGCCTAATATGCTATTAAGCAATATTGACATGGTCTTATGTAGTATATATGAATTTATCGTATATATTAATAAAATTTATCGTATAGAGCAACCTATATGCGGTACGGTTATTTGGGCTCCTGGCATTTGCCAAGGCAGCAAGGTGTGCCTCTGAGGAAGACAGCTCAGAGCCTCCACGAACACCAACCAGTTAACATCTAATTTCCGCCCTCAGTTGATCAAGCTTTTGTGCCTCTAATCACAATACACTGACAGCAATAAATACAGCTACACCATGACGACGCTCTCATCGACGCCATGACTGACTGACAGATAAGCATAGTATTCATGTCCATTCCCATATAATAATTTGTTCCCTTTCACTTGACTCGAGCCTCAGGGCCGGGCTGGTGTCTTGCCTCCCCATTGTCCGCCATATTGGGTAAACGTTCTCCTATGTTTCGTTGCCATGTGGAACTATTGGTGAGTTCATTCCTGGCTAATATTAACCCTTATAACCTTACCTTATATATAATTTATTATGTGAGACCTTTAGATATAAATTATCTTGTTTGAGATTGAATTCAATTTAGATATGGAGTAATTTTAATTTAGATTGATTTTATTTGAATCATTATAGCTTAGAAATATTTAACTTCCATTGATAGTTTACCACACTTGATTTAGCCTTGCACTTCTCATGCATCTGCTATCTCCGCACGCTTCGCCCCGCCCATCGAAGCGATCTCTCGTACTTACTTCTCATGGGCCCGGTCGAGTAGGACGTGTCTCGAGGGCGTTCCAGCTCTCCTTTATTCTTCAACTACCCTTGGACATGGTGAATCTTTTGCTCATATGTACATGCTATGTGCTGAGGATAGATAGCTTATAGACTAGGAGTAGGCTGTGTATGTCCTTTCTCTGGCCCTGGAGACATGTTTTCCGGGTACTTACTAAAGGCGAGTGTGGTGTTAGGCGGAGTCCTCGTTGTCAAAAGGCGAGGCTCCCACATGCTTGTTTCATTACCCTAGCTCATTGTTAGTCATGAGGCTTCTTTCAGTGAAACAGGGCCTGTTGTTCGGTCCAATTTGGGTGTGCAACAGTATGCTTTACACGTGGGGTAGTGCATCTTAGATTATCTCACGTAGCTTAGGGGTCTTGCACGGAGCCATACTGCTCTTCAACCTACGCTTCTTGGTCGCTACGTGTTAAGATTGGTCTTCGATGGTTTGCAGATCTGCCCCCCTCTAGTTGGCCTCATGTAGGTTGTATTCTTATGGCTAGGAAATGTTATTTATTGATTGTGTATTATTCATGTATAACTATGCCATATATTCGCACGTTAAATTATCTATTCTGGGAGGTATGGCCCTTCCGGCGGGATTTGTGAAAAGTGAGCTTAGTCAACGTGCCTCAAGTTGCTTTAAGCGGTTTCCCCACCGGGAGACTTCCGGAAACATCTAGAGCTATGTTAAATTCAGATTATCCTTGTTTGGTACTGGATAGGTTGGATTTTGTCTGATTTTGACCGACATTTTACTATACTGGTTTTTTGGGAGAGTCCGGATACCCGTCTCCCCTAAAACAATTTTTCCGCCTCAGAAATTTAACAGAGAAAACGTTTGTTGCTTGGTACTGTCAGAACGTTCTCCTGGTGGTTAAAAAGTGGGGAGCCTCTTCCTCCGGGAATATAAACGGCTGACCCGAGAAACGAAGTCACCCATTCCTATCTTGAAGCATCTCAGTAATCTGTGTAGCTTATATCGGGGCGTTGGTCCGCCGCGGGGTAAAGACAATAGATTCCTAGTAGCGTTGGTCGCTGGATCAAGTTCTTTCTTAAGACGGGATTAGGTCAGTGTTGGTCACTTAGGTAAGAAGTTATATACACCAGTAGCACATGGTAGGCTACTTATTACTTAGCTACATTCTTTGGGAATGTACAGTATATAACGTAAGGGGAACCAAAATTGTATAGTGTTATTCAGGTCTATTTTCTCTTTATTATTGGAGATATTTTAATATTTTATTATTTCCAGCCTAGTGTGTCCTTATGAGCATTGATTCTTGGAATTTTTTCACCCTCAGGTTCGCAGTCCGGACACCTAGGAGGACCTGCATCTCCCTGGCGGGAGGGAGCCATGGATAAGAGTGCTTTTGCGTTTTGCTCCGCCTTGGGGTACACAAATTTAGCGATCATTGGTCATCTTTAGTGCGTTAAAAGTGTGCCGTGTTTGGACAGGTCTCGTGGCTGTTGGTTAACCAAATCATGCCCCAAGCGTTCTGTATTACGTAATGCCTGCTTAACCCATCATGATTGACAGTGTAAGACAATTTTGCTCCACTTTAAGTCAGTATTTGAAACATACTGTAAGACAGTTGCTCATAAATCTTTACAGTTGGATGACCCTTGGTTAGATGATTTTCTCAAACCAGAGACTTCCGCCTATGTTTTCGGTAGTTCTCAGGCACAGCATTCAGTTACTTCGCCTCCTTTGGCAGATACTTGTGACGCTCCCTCCCGCCAACCCAAGCGACCAAGGACCACCAATCATCCGCCGGAAGTGCCTTCGTCATCTTCAAGGCGAGATCGGTCCTGCTCTCCCGTAGTTGCTCCTAGGTCCTCTTCGCCCCTTGTTCAACAGGAGCCCAAGAGGCGCCGCTCTGACTTTTCCGCCGCACTCTCATCAGGTGATGATCGTAAAGACAGAAGGAAGCACTCCAAAGGACCCTCCTCTTCGAAGAAGGCGGCGCAGTTACCGCCACCCAAGCCGGAACGTACTTCTTCGTCGCACCAGGAGGCACCCAGAGACACAGCTAGTAATGTCTCCAGCCAATCACACCGGTTTACCATCCCGCTCCGAGTGCAGCCTGAACCTAAGGCTCTCCCGTGCAGAGGTGCAGTAGTGTTTTGCCTTGCCGTTAGGAGGATGAGTGCTCCTCTGACCAGCTCGACTCGTTTCAGGAATCCATGGACTATGAAATACCGGACCTGAACCTGAGGGACCTATCTCAGCTCGACGTTCCCCTAACACAGACAGAAACACACGATACCGCTGCCCGGGCTGGCGAATCTCGGTTGGAGGCTTTACCAGCCCCCACAGCCCGGTCACCGGGATTCACCATACACCAACAAGAAGTAGACACCGAGGGGTGGCCGCCTGGCCAGCGACCAACCTCTCAGCATTCAGGAATGCAGGGCTCAGAAATGTCCCAGTCCGCGTCCCAGTCAGACCAGGAAAGTGGAGTGTTTATTTCTGATGAGAAGTTGCGGGAGTGGTTTGACTTTATGAAACAAGTAAAGGGAGAGCGACAGGTTAAAGCATCAGCACCTGTGTGCCCGGTGGTGCGACCTTTAGGGCAGGTGCTGGTTCAGACTCAAGTTGATGTCAATATTCCTCCCCCCACTGTCACTCCAGCGGCTACCACTTCGGGAGCCGCCGCAATTTTACCTTCCAATCTGAAGTTGTTCTCATTCCACCTCCCCATGACCGATCAATTCCTTTTAAGAAGGGCCCTATGCCCCTGTTATTTGGACCTGATACGTCCTGGTCTGTTCTTAAGCCCATTCGCCCCGAGGTCGCGCAGCCCACGGATACAGGTGAGACACCTGTGCTTGAACATTGGGTTATCGAGGTGAGTGAAGCTAAGAAATTAAGGGCCAAGAACCAATTGGGTGAGGTATGAGATGTTATTGTGAAAGCTATTCCCACCATTTATCATCCTGATTATTTTTTCTACATGCCGTCCCCTGCCTTGCCTCCCGCGTCCTCTGGGAAACTATTTTCAGATTGGACTAAATCAGATGGGTTAAACGATATTAAACAGTTACAGGGAATGACCTCAGAGTTGAATTCAGTACCTTTCAGGGACGACGCTGGTATGTCCATAGTTCATGTTAGTGGCGGGGAGTCAGGGACGTGGGCGGCATGGGGGCAAGAGGTCCAGCTGTTTACCACCACTATTACAAATAAGAGTTGTCATCAGCTCCCGCAAGAGGATCATCATTGGTTTTCTTTTCTATGCCGGTAGGCAAGGCGGAAGGGATCCCACAACATATTTTGATTTTTGGGGGCCCCTAAGTTGTCTATTTGTCAGTTGTCTGAACCCTTTTGTTCCCCCACACAAGTACAGATAGATAAAGATTTTAAAATGAGGGAGAAGGCCTGGAGGTTAGCGTCCCAATACCTGCTCAGCCGCCAGCTTGCGGCCTCTCTGGCCAGGGCGACTGAGTCGGTCACGGACGCTGGCACCCAGAAGGCTCTTTCTCTTACTAGGTGCCTCTTACTCCAGAATTCCCTTCAGTTCCTTGGTGATATTCGCACAGCTTTCTTTGAAGCAGTGCGAGTTCGTCAAGATCTGAGGGTTTAACCTGGTCCGGAAACTCCCTGTAGAGATCGGTAGGAGATTGAGTTTACCTAATGTCTTCACTAAAACTCTTGCCTCTGAGGATGCCTGGCGCACAGTTAACTTCCTGTTAAACTCTCAAAATGCCACTGCTTCCAAGCCGAAGGGTGAGCCACATTTAAGACTAAATCTAATCCTAAGAGTTCATTTTGTGGCCAGTTACAGTCATTTCAGTCATCAAAGACTTATACAGCCCCTGGAAGCAGCGGTACGTCTCGAGAAAGCGGTCAGCCCAGGGGTAGAGGGAGATGGTTCAGGGGGCAGTCTAGGGGAAAACCCTGTAGCAACGATAGCAAGGCCTCTCATCCCCCCAATCCTAAGTCAGTCACAACCCTCCAATCCAAAAAACTGAGACACCATGCAACACTCTCACTCCCAGTGCCAAGGTATGGCGAGCCGGATCCGAGGGTAGTTCGGCCAGACAATACCAGTCATGCGACTGGCAGAGTCCGGAGTTGTCACAGGGCATGGCCCCGGCGAACATGGGCAAGAACAGTGGTCCGGAATGGCCTCTCATGGCGGTGGTCCCGGCGACCTCGTTTACGTATCCACACAGAATTCAATCGTGTTTCTTTAGAGGTGGGATCCGTCATCAACGAGATGGCCCTCAAACAGATCATTATCCCCAGTCCTTTATCATAACCTGTGTTCACATCCCAGATATTCCTGGTGCCAAAGAGGGAAAGTGTTCAGATGAGGCCAGTGATCGACCTGTCCTATCTGAATACTCGCATTCACAATCAGTCGTTCAGGATGCTGACTGCGAATCAGATCAGATTGACACTTCCGCCGCAGGGGCGGATGTGTTCCATCAATCTTACAGATGCCTATTGGCATGTTCCTATAAACATGCATTTTCAAAAATACCTAGCTTTGCGCAACGGGGATCAAACGTTTGCCTTTCAAAGAATGCCACCCAGAATGTTCACAAAATTGGTCCGACAATTACTAAACTACCATTACTAAATCAGGGAATCATGGTTCTATGGTATCTCGACGACTGGTTGATAGTAGCACAATCCAAAATAATTTGCCTCCTACATTTAAATCAGGTATTAACTCATGTAGCTGCCTTGGGATTCAAGGTGACTTGGCAAAGTCCACTTTGAACCCCACAAGAACGATCCAATGGGTGGGCCTTATCTGGGATACCGAGTTACTCACTCTGAGTCAGAGCGAGGACAACCGTCAGAGGTTTCGGATGAAAATCTTTCGGTTTCTTCATGCTCTGACGACCACGAGGAGAATCTGGGAATCTCTGGTGGGTTCACTCAATTGGATACAGCTGACGGTCCCGTTAGGTTGTCTGAAGGTAAAACAAATTATTTTGGAAGGAAACAGGTGCTTTCCACTGTTGCCAGCGGAAACACAGTGGAAAATTCCAAAGTTAATCCACAACCTCCAGGCAGCGTGGGCGAAGCCAGAAGTAATTCACTCCTCCTTGACATGGACAGCTCCTCCTCCGACAGTCTGGATAGATACGGACGCGTCAGGCACCATGGGTTGGGGGTACCAGTCGAACCTAGGACATCAGGGTCAGGGTCTTTGGTCCAGGTTAAATCATCTTCACATCAATGCTAAGAAGTTGTTTGTCCCCCTATTCTTTTTAGAGGAGCACGGCATGAGCCAGGCGGGAAAGTCCTTAGCCATCAGAATGGACAATCTGACTGCAGTCACATGCATTCAGAAGCAAGGGTCAGCGAGATCTAGAGTGTTACAAGGGTTGTCGGAAAAGATCTTTCGTCTGGCTGCAAGGCTAGCGATTTATCTTCATGCAACATATCTGCCCGGCGTGGCAAACGTATGGGCAGACGCTCTGTCTCGGAGACAGAGCACTCTAGTAGAATGGGCTCTCAAGCAAAACCATCTTTCAAGAGATGATTGCAGAGCCAAACCATCCATAAGTGGACTTGTTCGCATCAGAGGCAAATCACAAGTTGCCTGAGTACCTCACACGCCGGAGTCCGACTCCGGCGGGAGGTCCGTACGCATTTCTGGTAGGCTGGAACAAATGGATCTCCATTTATCTATTTCCACCTCCAGACGCATCCTTAATGTGCAAAGTAGTTCACAAACTACGGGGTTATCGAGGCATGGTCTCGATGATCGCGCCGTTGTGGCCGGCCCAAGTTTGGTACAATCAATTGCAGACGTTGTGTGAGAACCCGGTGTCGCTCCCGATCTCGTGCTTCCACTTAGACACAATTGGAAACCCCAAGACCTCGCTGACTTTTACCTTGTGGATATTCAGAAGGCCAAGTGGCTAGGCCCGTTTGGGGAAAGAGTAACTCAAAAGTTGATAAATCAGTATACATTATCAACACAAAGACAGCATCAATCTCATTGAAAGGCCTTCACTACCTGGATCGTAGAAACTGACCAACAGCATTCCTCGGTGGCACTGGTATTAAATACTTAAATTACCTTTTTGAAATGCAAAAGTTGTCAGTAGTCACATTAAGGAATCACCTCACAGCAATTTGGACACCTTTTTCCGATTTAACTGGTCTGTCCGTGCCAGAGGCGGAGGAGAAGGGGTTCATGCGCGGTCTTGCTTCCGGCTTCGCCCTACTCCACGTCAACTCACACCCCCCTGGTCTCTTGATTTAACCCTTGAAATGCTTCATTCCCATAAATATTGTCAAAATCCTACTGATGAGTCAAGACTTAAGAAAGCCATTTTTCTGATGGCACTGGCCACGGGTGACAAGGTGTCTGAGTTGGCGGCGATGAGCTTGGAGCCATTTTGCTTAAGATTCTCGAGGTGCAACATGAGTGTTCATATTGCACCTGCTCCTAATTGTATTGCTAAGAATGAACATAGTAACCATGTATTTACAGAGTTTGAAGTGCCAGCTCTGAAACAGGGCGATAAACACCATTTGCTTTGCCCGGTGCAATCGCTCATTTTGTATATGCAGGAGTCTCAGCCATCTCAGGCAGGGTCCCTATGGATTTCACGGACAGGTAAATGTGTTCAAAAGCGGCAACTGGCTGCTTTATTAGTGGAAGTTATCAGGGAGAGCAATCCGGGCGTTCATGCTAGATCACACGATATACGGAAGTGGGCTGCCTCACTCAGGTTCTTACATAATTATTCCCTTGATGATATTCAGCAGACCAAGTTGTGGTCGTCCAATCATACAATCCTAACACATTACCTGTCCGTTAATCTCATGAAACCTTCTCGCACATGTGTAACATTAAGGCAGAGAGTCTAGCTTTAAGCTATTTTTGTATAAAGAAAGGGGGGGGGGGGGAGTGTCCTAGCTAGGGCCTCTTACCTGCCTCCTATGTGATACAACATGATGATGAGAATTAGGGTCATGTGATAACCCATTCCTCAGACTAAGTAAGTCTAGTCAGGAAACTTTTAATTTTTTTTTTTTTACTTAATGCATGGCAATAGAGTATTTAATTTATGCTCAATAATCTTAAGGTTATTTATAAGGGCATCGTACATATCTATTTGTTAGTAGTCTTGGCAAATCCAACGTCAAGGCTATTAACCTAATTGCAATGACGACTTGTCTATTTTGACTGCTATGTCATCATTCCAACCGCGGTTAAAAAGAAAACGTCTAGAGTCTACTCCTTATCTTGCTCTAGGAGACGTTGTACATTAACCAAAACTACCACCGAAGGTGAAAAAAGCATAGAAGAGAAGAAAAAGGGGTTTACCTTAGTTACCGCTTAAGGCCCATCCCGTGTTCCGTCATGTGCAGATCCCTGTCGAACGTGCGCATGAGCGACCCTCTCTTGTCATCATTTTTTCACGCGCTCCATTGAATGAAGTCGCTTTTGTTGTGCTCCTTTAATTCACCCTGTTTAGGTTCGTTTCGGCTTATCTGGCCTTCTTTTTTGTTAGACAGATGTTACGTGATCTAGGGCACACGTAAATGGGCTCCTAAGTGTGTATAATGGAGACGCGTGTGGAAATAGCCTACCGAAGGTACGGGGGCGCCTGGCGTTCCTCGTATATGTTTTTCATTCTTTCTCTTTTCATATTCTTTTTTCCTGTTAGTCTGGGCATAGTTTAGCTTTTAGATTAATTTAGCCTAGCTCGTTTTCTCATTCAGGAATTGCTATGCTCCTATGAGTTTTCATTTTTTCATAGCCTAGGTGTACCGTTGGTAAACAATCTGAGATTTCGTTGGTGGCGGTGCTGTTTGTAGAGTTTGTGTCGGCCGCATTATTAGCGTTATTCCCGAGTCCCCCCTTTCGGGTCCTTCACTGTGTCTCAAGGGCCTGGGCGACAGGTGGTTCGTGATATTCCAGGGGTACCCCACGGGGGCCCCTCCTTCACACCACAGGGTTTTTCGCCTCTGACACATTCTCTGCTCACGGCTAGGCCATCATTTTTCTCACCAGTTTCATTTACTGGTTTTTGTTTTCTCTTCCTGTTACACCTCCATCCTTTCATAGTCTTTTGCCCAATCCAGGGTTACCTCACGGGGGCCCCTGTTTGTGCGAAACCACCCTCCCTGCCACTTCTCCTCATGGGCTTTGCTCTATCTCTGTGGGTTGGGTGGTTCCTGGGGGAAGTGCCTCCTCTCCCCTGGTGTGTCTTCCTTGCCTCTCCCTTTACCGGTTGAGTCAGGATAAATTCAAGGAAGACACTGCTCAGCTTGATGGCCATCATTGCTTGGAGTTCATAAGGAGATGACTCATTTTTTGTGGCCTTTTTTGGTATTCCCTAGACGCTCCTCTCGCTTTTTTCGGCGCCGGACCATCTCGGCCGGTCCCGCAAATTTGCGGGAGCTCGATTCGGTCCTCTGGGACGTTTCGGCTCCCCGCAAATTTGCGGAGATCGTTGGGGGGTCCCGCAAAATTGCGGGAGGGTGGTGTCGGTACGGTTATTTTTTTATTTTATTTTATTTTTTCTATGTGATTGAGGGAGGCAAAAGGCATAACTGCCTATAGCGAGTGCCTCCCCCATAGTTGAAAGAGTGACAGGGCCAAAATCAAGGGACGTTCGAGCCAAAATGCCTGGACACACGGAGTTTGAAGCAATTTAAGTCATAGGAAGAGGGAAAGACTGATTCTGGGAGAGAGTTCCAGAGCTCAGATATTGAGTAGAAGAAAGTTTGAGAGTAACGTTTCACTCTTGGGTTGGAGAGTTGCACAGAGTAGGGGTGGGATTGAGTTGCAAGACGGGTACCACGTGCCCTACGTAAAGGAGGTGGTATGCACTGGGATAGCTCTGAGGAACACTGATTATTATAGTAGCGATAGAATAGCGAGAGAGATGCAACATTGCGGCGGAGAGAGAGAGATTGCAGAGAGTTGGTGAGTGGACGGGAGTTAATGATACGAAAGGCCTTCCTTTCAACTTTGTCTAGGAGAGCGGTGTGAGAGGAACCTCCCCACACATGTGAACAATACTCAATACAAGGGCGCACTATGCCCCTGTACAGAGCAAGAAGCTGTGCAGGGGAAAAGAACCCCCTAAGGCGGTTGAGCACACCCAGCTTCTGGGAGGCTGCCTTAGCAAGACTGGTAATATGGTCCTTCCAAATGAGAGCAAGAAGAAAAAGAGACACCAAGAATATTGAGAGAAGATGAAGGGTTGATTTTTGTATTGTTGAAGAACAAGGGATAGTCCGCTGGGAGATCCTGACGGGTAGATAGATGGAGAAATTGGGTTTTGGAAGCATTAAAGTTAACAAGGTTTTCTCTGCCCCAATTGGAAATAGTATTTAGATCAGAATTTAAGAGTTCTATGGCTTCATTACGTTTGTCGTTGAGGGATTGCTGGCTGGGGCGTTCTGAAAAACTAATGGAGTAGTGTAAGGTTGAGTCGTCTGCGTATGAATGGATGGGAATTAAGGTACAGTTAAGGAGATCATTTATAAAAATTAGAAAGAGAATAGGAGATAGGACAGAGCCCTGAGGAACACCGGAGTTTATAAGGTGAGGAAGTGAACAATGGCCGTCCACAACCGCAGCTATGGAACGGCCGGAAAGGAAATTAGAGACAAAGGCACAGATGGAGGGATAGAAACCGAAGGAGGGTAGTTTAGAAATTAATGATTTATGCCAGACTCTATCGAAGGCTTTCGATATGTCTAGTGCAATAGAAAAAGTCTCACCGAAGTCCCGAAAGGAGGATGACCAAGAGTTAGTAAGATATGAAAGAAGATCACCAGTAGAGCGACCCTTAAGGAAGCCATACTGGCGATCTGAGAGCAGATTATGAGAAGAGAAATGCTTAAGAAATTTGGAAGCAAGAATAGTTTCAAAAACTTTAGAAAGACAAGAGATAAGAGCAATTGGACGATAGTTGGAGGGTTGAGAGCGGTCACCCTTCTTTGGGACAGGTTGAATGTGAGCAAACTTCCAGCATGAAGGGAAGACGTTAGAGGATAGACAGAGACGAAAGAGTTTGCCTAGGCAGGGAGTCAGCACGGAAGCACAGTTTTTGAGAACAACAGGAGGAACACCGTCCGGACCGTACGCCTTATTAGTGTTAAGCCCAGAGAGGGTAGAAAGTACATCTTTAGAAGAGATTAGGATATTAGGCATAAGTAAGAGAGAGGAGGGCGGAGAGGGAGGAATAGCACCGGAATCATCCAAGGTGGAGTTTCTAGCAAAAGTTTGAGTGAAGAGTTTAGCTTTGTCAGAGGAAGAAGTGATGGTTGTGCCATCAGAGTGGGAAAGGGGAGGGAAAGACGAGGAAGAGAAATTGTTGGAGAGGTTTTTGGCTAGATTCCAGAAAGCTTGGGAAGAGCTAGAGTTGGATAGTTCAGTGCATTTATTATTGATGAAGAGTGTTTGGCAAGTCGAAGAACAGATTTGGCTTGATTCCGGGCAGAAACATATGAAGAATGAGAGTCTTGAGTTTTAAGGCGTCGGTACCGTTTGAATGCTTCCTCCTTATTGCGGACAGCAGTTGAACAGGCGTGAGTAAACCAAGATTTTTTAGCATTAGTCTGAGAGAAAGAGAATGGAATGTATGCTTCCATGCCCGATAGGATTACCTCGGTAATGTGTTCAGCACTCTCCGAGGGTCCTCGGCCATGGAAGCAGAAATCATTCCATGGGAAATCAAAGAAGTACTGCCGAAGAGCCTCCCAGTCGGCAGCGCCAAAGTGCCACAAGCGCCGCCGGCTAGGAGGATCGGGTGGCTGTACTGGAGAGATAGGACAGGTGACAGAGATAAGTTTATGGTCGGAGGAGCCCAAAGGAGAGAAAAGATCGACAGTATAAGAAGAAGGGTTAGAAGTTAGAAACAGGTCAAGAATGTTGGGCCGATCTCCGATGCGATCCGGGATACGGGTGGGTTGCTGAACTAACTGCTCTAGGTCATTTAGGATAGAAAAGACGTAGGCTTGTTCACCAGGTGGATCAGTAGTGTGAGAGGAGAGCCATTGGCGGTGGTGAACGTTGAAATCTCCTAAGATGGAGATTTCTTAGAAAGGAGAAATGGATAGAATGTGTTCCACTGTAGAGTTTAGATAGTCAAAGAATTTAGGAAAGTTGGTAGAGTTAGGGGAAAGATAGACAGCACAGAAATATTTAGTAAGAGAATGACAGGAAAGTTTGAGCCATAAAGTTGAGAATTCAGAGGAGTCGAAATCGGGAACACGAGAGCAAGTGAGTTTATTGTGCACATATGCACAACATCCGCCTTTGGCTTTGAAACTAGGATAGAGAAAGTAGGAGGATACAGAGAAGGGGTTGCTGGATGTTGCTACAGACACCTGGGTTTCGGTGAGGAAGAGAAGATCAGGTTTGTAGGAGGAGATGGTGCTCAACAGAGTGAAAGTTAGAGGAAAGTCCGCGAATGTTGCAGAAATTAATAGAAAGAGTAACAGGCCGAGGTCCAGGTAATTGTGTGGGGTCGTCAGGGGATGGTCGGTCGGGTGAGGGGGCATTTATGGTCCCCCCCCCTGGGGACTCCGAGGCTGGGCTAAAATTCATCATTTTGTGTTTCTTTAATTTTGGTGTGGAGGAATGAAGTGTGGTGTGCATGTTTAGTGTAGTGAAGTGGATAGGAGGAGGAGGTGTTTGTGAGAGCTAGCTGGATTGCTCTCAGTGTAAATGAGGCACAAAGAAAATCAGTAAGAGAGGCCAAGCATATGAAACAGGAGTTCCAGCGACTCTTTATCACATGCCTATAACCTCACCTGGGTCTAGCCCTGATCGATTGGTGCCTACAATCTCCCCACCAATGCCCCCATTGGCCCGCAAATTTGCGGTAATAGTTGGTTTTCACTATTGACTTTTTTTTTATGTCATCTTGTTGCCTGATACTATATTGGTGTATGCACTTTACTGGTGTTATAGGCCCTGCATGTAAGATGTTGAGTGGTGGTTAACACTTTCTCCATCTTTGCAGGTTCTGCTAGTGCTCTTCCGCCTCGGCCGCCCACCTCACCTACCTCTGTGCTCCCAGTTTAGGGTGAGTACGGATACCTGTTTGCATGTGTGTTCCGGTTTCCCCATGCTCCTTCCCTGGTTCTTCTTGGACATTCTCTCCACTTACTCCTTCGACGTGCTGATTATGGTGTGTGTTCTTCTAGTGCAGGTAGGTTACCTTGCTTTCGCCTTGGTTGTCGCTCCCCGTGCTTGGAGAGCCACAAGTCCTGCTTGCGCCACTCGCTCTGTGTGTCCTCTACGGCCTACCTCCCTGCTCTGTGTGGCACGTGTCTGGCCCTGGTGGATGTGCTGCACCATGGCCCTGGTTCCTCGGCGGCGGCTGTGGCCTCTACTTCCCTTCCGTCGGTGTGGACGATGGTCTCCCGCCACATTAGGACTGTGGGCCACCGTTCCCCGGCCTTTGTTGCCGACCGGATCCGCGTCGCCCTGGGTATCCCTGACCCGACTGAAGGCCGTTCACCTGGCCCTCTCCCTGCTCGGGCCCTCTCGCAGCCGGTCGTCCCATCGTCGGGGGGGTTCCCCAGCTCCGTCCACGCTCTCGCTCGCCTCATCGTCCGTCCTCTACTGCCATTCGTCGTCCTCCTGATCGCCTTGACGACGCCCATCGCCCTCGTCATGGTTCTCGCCCTGAGGCCGGGGTTAGCGGCTCTGCCACTGTGCGCCCTCCCCTGGCCTCTACGGATAGGGGCTCTACTCCCTTCCGCCCGCTTTCCCAGCCCAGACGACTTCCTCTTACGTTGTCCTCTCCGCGCACGGTTGTTCATGCTGTAGCTGGCCCTCTGCTCCCTCCTCCTACACTGTCCAGGAGGGTCCGCCTGGATGTCGTTGCTTCTCCTACTTCACCTGCTTCAGTGCCTATTCTTCCTTCACGGTCTCGTCCCACGGTGGAGGTCCCTCCCTCCTCCGCCTCGGTGTCGGGCCGCCCTGTTATCTCAGCCCCGGGGATCCTTGCTCTGTTTCCCCCTGCGGCTCCTTCTGGCCTCCTTTCACCCAGCCAGCCTTCCCACTCCCGTCGTCCTGCTCCTCCTCATTCTTCTCTTCCTGACCTTCACTTACCGTCTCGCCAGGGGGGTACCCCTCCTCTTGCCTCGGTGGGGTTTCGCGAGGTTTCGGGGTCCCCTTTCTCAGGAGCTGACGTGTCGCTGGAAGAGGGGGATGGTGCTGTTTCCCCCTCGGCCGTTCGTGATCGGGGACGAGTCCCTCAACGGCGACACAACCGTCGTTGCTCGCCTTCCTTGGGCCGCGACGCTGCTGGTTCGTGTCGTGGGTCTCGCTCCCGCTCACGCCCGTCCCTGCGGGCCGACCAATCTTGGGGGGGGTCGCCTCTCTCTGATCGATTGTCGGCTATGCAGGGCTGGGTTGTGTCACGCATCGACAGGCGCTTGGAGTCGATGCAAGACTCGCTCTTCTCGCGCTTCTTGGCGGTGACTCACCCTCAGCGCCTCACCCTACCTACCCCTGCTACGGTCCCCCTCCCTTCTGCAGGCCTACGCTCTGGTCAGACTTCAGCCGCCCTGACATCCTTCCGGCTGTTCAGTCCCTGGCTGTGTTGACGGGTCTGTCCTCCTATGGGACAGGTTTGTGCGACGCCGGTACGCCATCATGCTCGGTCACCCTCTCCCATTGGAGGCCTGGTTTGCTGAGGCCTTCGACTTCACACACCGATCCGTCGACGGCTCTCCTTCAGTTACCTCCCCCGGAGTCATCACTGATTTTGCCTCCTCTTGTGTCTGTCGGCGGGTTGGACAGCGCGTTCTGGTCCTGGATAAGCGCGCCCGTTCTTGAACTTTGTTCTATTGCTACCCCGTTCTTCTCTCACCCGGATCAGCCCTCTGTCGCCAAGGTTTTTCCCTTGCGACAGAGGATGACGGACTTATTGTCTTGTCTTTAGGTTCCCTCCAGACGTCTGTTCACCACCTGCGGCTTTTTGAGGCGTCTGCGCCAGGCGATCTTCGCGAGGGTTTGGACCGCGTTCAGCGGATCCACCTTCGGCTCGCGGTGTCTTTGGTTCCCGAGCTGAAGGCGGTTTTATGCGCGGCAACTCGGCAACGCCCGACGGTACGGTCCTCGTTCTACCGGCCGGCCCCCTTGGATATTCGTCAGGGTTTGTTGTACTCTGCGCTATGTACGTCATTTTTTTTTAAGCAGAATGCTTGGGAATGCTATGCTTCTCTGTCGGCGGCCCCTGCTTCCGACACGCGACGACGCGCTGTGTCGTTGCGGACCCTGCTTACGTCACGCACCGACGCGCTGTGTCGCGCGCGGGGTCTTTTCAGTCCCGTCCTTCTGCCGGTCCTCTTCGAGGTGCTGCTGCAAGTGCTGCCACCTTGCACGGGCGTAGGACTGGGACGTTGCAGGCCAGTGCGTCGGTTCCGCCTCGCCCTTCTGTTCTTGCCCCTTTCATCCCCACCGTGTCGGGGCTGGCCGGCTTTCCACTTCCGGCCGCCCTTCGACGGGGTTAGCCCCGCGACGGCCAGGGGTTGGGGTGTCCCGCCCTTTTCGACGAGGTTGGGGGGGGGGGGTAGAGGAGGTCAACGTGGCGCTCATGCCCGCACGGCCCGTACCGGGGGTACCTCCACGTCAACACAATGTGTAGGTTCTCTGGGTCAGCCTCCTTGTTCTCCTTCTCGCCTGGCCGACCGGGTCGCTCCCCTCCTCTCGGGTGCTCCCTCGGGTTGTTTTCGCCCTTGCGCCCCTCGGTGGCCGCGAGGGACGTTGGGGGCGGCGGGTTGCGCGGAGGGGTCTCACCTGGAGGTGGACGTCCAGACCCCCACTCCGCCCTTGTCACCGACGCCGGCCCATCTCTTCAGAGGTGGCCCACGTGTTCACTTCCATGCCCGAGCTGGGTAGCGTCGAGGGAGTTGACCGCCGGTCACCCGGTTTTCCTCTCCCGTGTCTTTCTGGTACCGTCGACGAACTGCGAAGCGATGCGACCGGTGGTGGATCTGTCGGCCCTCAACGGGCACATCGTGCACACACGGTTTCGGATGCTGCCGGTACCCCTGGTACGCCTGGCCCTGCGCCCTATGTCGTGGGTAGTGTCGCTGGCCCTCCAGGATGCGTCTTGGCTCGTTCCTCTCCATCCTCGCTTCCAGCGATTCTTGGCCGTTCGGACTTCCGATCGTGTGTTCCTGTTCGACGGCCTTCCCTTCGGTCTCCACATCGCGCCGCGGATCTTCTCCGCACTGGTGGGGCAGGCTCTGGGTCCTCTCCTCAGGAGCGGGCTCCAGATCCTGTTTTCCTTGGCCGATTGGTTGGTAGTTTCCGAAGCCCTAGGACTGTGCATTGGCGACGCCCTCACAGTCGTTCGCAACATCGCACTGTTAGGGTACCCCTTCGATGTTCCCAAGTCACGCTTGACCCCGTCGCGTGTCGTGCCATGGGTCGGTCTCGCATGGGTTTTGTCCGGCGCTATGGTGACCCGGGGTCTGCCGGCCGCGGTGCACATTCGGTAGAAGGTCTTCGCCGTGTTGCACTCGGTCTCCCTCCCGGGGTGGCTCTGGGCCTCGTTCGTGGGTTCGCTGCAATGGGCCGCTCTGCCCCTTCCCTTAGGGAGCCTCTGGCTACGCCGCCTCCTCCTCATGGGCACCGCGGTGTTTCCGTTGCCCCTATGGATCGGCTCCTGCCGCTCCCGCGTACCGTTCGCAGACGCTTCGGTCGCTGGGTTGCTCGGGGCTCGCTCTCTGCGGCTGTGCCCTGGACCGCCCCCCCGCCGACGGTCTGGGTAGCCACAGATACGTCGAGCGTGGTTGGGTGAGGTTCCCGATCGACCCTGGGACGTCCACTTCCCGGCAGATGGGTGGGTATCCCTCCACTTAACCGTCTATGCCCTCGGACTGTTGGTTCCTTTGTTCTTCCTGCGGGACCACGCGCTGGCCCTTCGGGGTAAGTCGGTGGCCTTCGGGTTGGACACTCAGATAAGCTGTCCACTGTTTCCTAATGCGGGGGTCCTCCAGGTCGTTGACTCTATTGGGGGTCTCGGTGGAGTCGTTCTTCCTCGCGGACCGACACCCCTTCTCCTTGCATGCCTCCTCCCTGCCCGAGCCTGCCACCCTGTGGGCGGCCGCCCTGTCGAGAGGGCACGGCGTTCTTGTAGAATGGGCGATGAAACGGACTGTTTTCGCCGACCTCGCGGCTTCCTGAGGTGTTCCGGAGGTCACCTTGTTCGCATCGGAGGTGCCGCGCCAGTTGCCTCTGGACCTATCCCTCCAGCCTCGCGCTCCGGGGGGGGTCCGGACGCTTTCATGGTAGCCTGGTACAGGTGGCGGTCGATATACATCTTTCCGCCACCAGACGCGCTGTTGATGTGCCCAGTCCTCGCGAGGCTGCGGCTGTACCACGGCTGCGTCTGGCTCTTCGCGCCTCTGTGGCCGGCACGGGCTTGGTACGCCGGTTGCCGCGGTGGTGCCCGAGTCCGGTCCCTCTACCTGTCTCCGGCTTCCACTTGGGCTAGGTTGGGGACCTGCGGACCTCGTTGGCCTTCGCATCGTGCTTGTTCATGAGGCACGGTGGCTCCCGGTCCCCGGCCGGGCCCTGACTGACTTCCTGCAGCGTTCCTGGCCGTCTTCTCCTTGGGGGACTTACGGGTCCCGCTGGAGGTCGTTTGCTAGGTGGCTACAGGCCACTCGCCTGCCAGTTGGCTCTCCTTCCCTCGTCCTACGCTCCTTGTTTCACCTCTTCCGTACACGTCACTTTCAAGTCGACGCTATACGTACCCACTTGTCTGCCGTCCGGGGGTCTTTGGGTCCGTCGCTGGGCTGGTCGTTCCGCCACAGGAGCTGGATTCCTTCCTGACGGCTGCCTTCCGGGATCGACCGCCTCCGCGCCAGGTCCCTCCGCAGTGGGATCTGGGGCGGGCTCTGGTCCTTCTGGCTTCACCCACGTATACAAGGGCCGCTACGCCGGTTCCGTTGCTCGGGCGTCCACTCTTCCTTGTCGCTCTGGCCACTGGGGATCGGGTGTCTGCACTAGCGGCATTGTCACGGCCCCAGGACTGCATGCGATTCTCCCCGTCCTTGCATGGCGTCTCGTTCGCCTCCCCTCCTTTTGATACCACGCATGGGAGGGAGGCGCCCGTTTTCCAGCCTTTCGCCTTCCAGGCTTTACGGCGTGGGCATCCTCGCCATGTGTTGTGCCCGGTGTCAGCCTTGCACTCCTCTGTTGCGTCTGTGGCGCCGCCTTCGGGTACTGCTGTGTGGGTGTCTCCTCGGACAGGTGGGAGGCTCTCGCAGGTGCAGATGGGCCGCCACGTTTGTCGGACCGTTCGTGCCCGTCACCCTGTTTGTAGGGGTTCTGCGCACGATGTCAGATCCTTTGCTGCCTCCTTCCGGTTCCTGCCACGTCGATCCTTACCTGCCATCGCCTCAGCGGTTTTGTGGTCTTCTATCAATTCCTTCATCTCCTCCTACCTCTCCGTGTCCAGTGTTCGACCCCCTCGGCCGGTGATTGCTCTCGGGGGTCGTGTTTCCTGGTGCTCTGGCGAAGATCCCTGGTCTTCCCCCCTTGTCCCTCGTTCTTTTCCTTTGTTTTATTTGACAAAGGGGGGGGGGGGGGTGTACGGGTTTGCAACACTGGATTGCAAGTTTGGGATTATGTATTGTTCCAGTACATAAGTGTTTTTGCCACATTGAAAATTGTGTTTTGTTCTTGTGTTCAGTGTTTTTGTTGGTTTTTTAAGAAAAGGGATTTTGGGTACAGTACCTTTTTGGTTTCAGACAAGTCTATGTTTTTGCATTACTATGAATGACGGGCATGTGTTAAAACTGTTCTTTTTAGCTACTCCTCAGTTTTTCACTCTTTTATTAAACTCTCTTGTTTAAATTGTGTCTTTGTCATTCATAATTTTGTTTTATGCATTGGGTTTTTTGGTAGGTTGGGCTTGGATGTCCTCCTCCTATTTGTTATGCAGCCTTGACGTTGGATTTGCCAAGACTACTAACAAATTAGGAGGTTTGACGTACCTCCCAACCTACCAAATAGGAAAACCTACTATTTGGTAGTAGTCTTGGAAAATCCAACGTACATAATACCCTCCCTCACGCCGGACCCCTGCCCATCCGCGTTCTTCTGCTGACGTGAGATGTGATGACAAGAGAGGGTCGCTCATGCGCACGTTCGACAGGGATCTGCACATGACGGAACACGGGATGGGCCTTAAGCGGTAACTAAGGTAAACCCCTTTTTCTTCTCTTCTATGCTTTTTCACCTTCGGTGGTAGTTTTGGTTAATGTACAACGTCTCCTAGAGCAAGATAAGGAGTAGACTCTAGAAGTTTTCTTTTTAACCGCGGTTGGAATGACGACATAGCAGTCAAAATAGACAAGTCGTCATTGCAATTAGGTTAATAGCCTTGACGTTGGATTTTCCAAGACTACTACCAAATAGTAGGTTTTCCTATTTGGTAGGTTGGGAGGTACGTCAAACCTCCCAAACAAAGATATTTTGTGTACATGTTTCTCTTTAAACCTTAGTCATTTATTAGTGGTTATGATATTCCTGATGAGTGTCCCCCTCCAGAATTGAGATATCAGGCGCATCGTCAATGATGAAGGGGCCACTAATAAATTATAGGTTTGAGTCCCGAAGGGAAGAAGGAAAACCTAATATTTAGTAGTGGCCCCGGAATCATTGACGATTTTGGCCCTCCCTTCCATCCCTTTTCCATTCATCTGCTATATTTTGAAAGTCTTGATATATCAGTTAAGGACGAGAGATCGCTTCGATGGGCGGGGAGAAGCGTGCGGAGATAGCAGACGCATGAGAAGCGCAAGGCTAGATCAAGTTTAATTTTAATTTTTCTATTATTTTTTCTATTTTTTTCTAGTAATGGTACCCACATCATATAGGACGAGTCCGTGAGTGATTTTTTAGAGCGCTTCGCTTACGATGTGTGGCAATGGTATTTTGTTCTCTCCTGGGCGTGAAGTTTGAAAGGCAAGCTTGAGTTCAAAGATTGGCCATAAACAATGTTAAGGCGCATAGTCAATGATTCCGGGGCCACTACTAAATATTAGGTTTTCCTTCTTCCCTTCGGGACTCAAACCTATAATAATCTTAATTGGATTTTTCAGGACCATTGTTTTAACCCAATGGCTTCCTTTATCTGTTTGGTCTCTTTAGTTGGCAAGATTTACACCAACAGACCAAGGGAATTTCTTGTTTGTTTATTTATCTATATATCTATTATTGTATGTATCTAGTAATCTGTTATTCTCTCATCTAACCCCATACCTTTCATTACCTTATTGTCTAAACTATTACGGGGGTAATTATAAGGGTTACATTTATTTCCCTGAGGAAGAATTGAATCCTCTGGAACTAAATTGTTATTATACCTAATGATAAAGTAAACAATTTAAGCTGTATTAGCTTTGTGTATTATTAAATATCAGGTTTATATTACTAATATTATATACTAGTATAAACACCTTGTATCCGCGGAACAATGAAAACCAATTCTTATAAATAAAGATAATCGGAATTATTACTTTCTCTTACCATTATCAACGCAATTAAAGCCCTGTATTTATTAATGTTTTTGTTTAACATGATATTCCTATTTATTTGACCTGCATGCGGTCATATACATTATAGTGCCTAACTGGGAATGGGAGTAGTTATTTATTTATAAGGGTTTTCTTTCTGTTTTTACTTTGCTTACTTTTGTATATGTCTTTATTTTGTTTTGCCATGCCTTAGTTTACATTTGTTTGTGTGTGTTATTGTGTTGTCTGAAGCCCTATATAGTTTACCAAGAACCTAAACATTTAACAGGTGGAGCCAACAATAAAAGTGTACCCTAGTTGTTGTTGTTTTTGTTGTTGAAGGCTTCCACATAATCTATATTCATGTATTCTCTTCCAGTTTAGTTCCTGGCAGTGTGTTCAACCTGTCACGCAGACAAAGGGGGGATTTGGCCAGTCAGATTTTTGTTTCCCGAATAGGTCCTACAAACATATTCAGGTACAACAGCCTACTCAAATATCTGGTACACTACTATATGTTTACAAAGATGAATTTCGTACTGGGCATTTCTATATTCATCACAGCTTATGGGCAGTTGGAATAATGTTGACTGCACAGAAGTTTGTTTCCGGAATAAATACTGCATAACAAATTCAGGTACAATAGCCTACACAAATATCTGGTACACTAATACTAAATTATTTTTAACATCGTTCTTAACACGATTAACACTCTGAATGAAATTAATGAAAACGTGTGATTCTCTGGGCACCTCTTCAAATCTCCCACGCCGGCACACCACAGCTGGGCAAGGCAGCATGGTAGATGTACGATGCGTCCAATTTTTGAGTGACGGTTATTAAATTTTACACCACCTGAGCATCATGTGTGCCTTCATAGTTCACATATTAGCAACATGTATCACATAATGTCATTGTAAGCGAAGTTACAGTGTAAGTACATAGATTAAAGTTTTATAAGTGCCGACGAGTGGCAAGCCACGCGCGCGTCCTGGTTACCATGGCAAACGGCGGCCATCTTGGACCAAGACAACAACAGAACGCACACATGTACACACGACCAGCTGACTGACACTAGTCTGCCACCACTATCACTTTCATTTTCTACCTCTCTCACTCACTCTGTTTATTGAATTTATACTTTATCGTATGTTTTATAGGTATAATATGAGTTTTACACATTGTTTTAGGCACTTAGAAATATGGGTTTTGACATTGTATATTTAGTGGGGAGCAGTAGGGGACCGATACACACTCTATTCCCTTTGGTCCAACATCTCGAGGCGACGAGGTAGGTCAGACATTCGTGAAGTAAACAGGACAACTGTCTTCCTCCCTCCTCTCGCGCATCCCTCTCCACACTGCCCACCGCGGCTGGACTTGGGGGTTGCCAAGTATTGCCACTGTTCGGCAACATCCTAAGGAATATCCCATACAAATATCATGCCTCTAGCTACCATAGGACAAGAGTAAATAAGGTCGAAATTCGTGGTGAAGTAAGTGGGTAAACTGCCGCCACTCACCCGCGCGTCACCACCTACACGGCTTGACTTGCAGGTTGCCGAGTACTGCCACTATTCGGCAACATCCTAAGGAATAACCCATACAATTCTCAAGCTTCTAGCTACCATAGGACAAGTGTAAATAAGATCGAACTTGCTGCGGCGCTGGGGTTCAGTGTTACATACATTGCCGACGCATCACGTGCGTCGCTGGGGTCATGTGGGTAAAATAGAACTATTATAATTATAATTTGTTGCATATGTAAATAATGTAATACCAATGGTGTTGTACTTGATACATGCTAATATAGTAGAAGTACAATTGTATTATGTTGGAAACATTATTGCTGCTTATTAAAGAAGGCACTGTTTAAAAAAAAAAAAAAACATATTTTAATTATCAGAAAAAAACTAACGTTGATGTAATTATTCATGGTAATATATAAATTATACGGTATAAAACCTATTATTTGTTCTGTCCTGAAGATAACCACTGATCGCTCGGAATTATGATGAAAGCGAATTACATTTAAATAATAACACGATCATGTTGATAATTACATTGGTGAGGCTTGAACAGAATTCGCGCTGGTGGTCCAAACCGTTGATAATGTTGAATATATCAACATCAAAATAGCCTCATTATAGACTGAAGGGGTATAAATACCATTAAGGGGAGATGGGTCTTTTTTCTAGATCCCCTTCTCCCTCTTGTTTAGCCCTATTAGTTTTCAGAATTAAAGATGTTTGCCTCATTAGTTTGTTGATTTTAAGACCTTCCGCCCCATTTCCTTGTCAATTTTTGTAGACCTTTCGTGCTATTTAGGTGTCGATTTATTTCCAGGCGAACGCTAGTGAACCTGTAATTTTGGAAGAACCGGCCTTTGGCGGGGAAATTTTTCTACCGAAAAATTTACAAATTAATCTAGAAGGAGGATATAATGGATATTATTTTGTTATGTTTGATGGATGTCTTGGGAGGAAACTAGAAAAATAATTAATACATTTTAAAAATCGACCAAAAAGTGCACCATCTGGGGGCCCCCTTAACACCTTAAGAGCGGCCTATGCGGTTTATTTATATGTACCGCCCAGCGGGGTATTTTTAGCCAAAATAGGGCTGTTTACGTGATCATTTTCATGCCTAAATAAGACCCAGAACGTAAAACAAGTATCTATCCCTGAAAGGGCATAAACAGAGCTTTCGAATTACACCATAACGATCCTTTTATGATGGCTAGTTTTCTTGCAATAACCGTGCAACGCGAGTGCAAAAAGCATGTAATTAGGCACTTTCCCCATACAATTCCTTATATAGCGAGTGAGAGAGGTAGGAGGGAGGTGAGATTCGTGTCAGTAGGTTCGCCGCGGTGGTCTGGAGCAGTCATACGCTCGCTACTCTCCTGCCACCACTTGTCTCTCTCTCTCAGCAACATTACGTGCTGAAATTGCCACTCGAGTTATGTCGAGCGCCGCCACATAGTCCAGCTTTATTTAACTCGACTTATGTGGTGAGCCGCTAATTAAGGGTTAAACATATACCCGGTACAGTCAAAAACCGCAGTTTCTGAGACACCTGGATAGGGCCCGGACATTGTTTCTGGACGACAGCCCAATTTAACTATCACAAGGACCCCCACACTAAAGACCCGGGATCGAATCCCTGCCACGGCGGACATTTAGTGGGTGTGGTAATACGTCCAAGCATGTTTCACATGCTCGCACCCAGTCAGGGGACATCCTGACGATGTATACAGACTAAACACACATAACAAAGCCACTCCAACAGCTACTTCTCTCTCCATCACCCCTTCTCCCCTCTCTACACTCTTCAGAAAAATAGGAAAATTAGAATGTAGATACAAGGTGCCGTTGTAAAGGCTTATCCCTCAATACCTTCATCTGATCTGATCATAGAACATTTTGAACCATTAGATGCTTCACACAGTCTGCCATGTAAAATGATTGTGCTGTTGTTATGTTACGATACGATTCATACTACATAGGCCTAATCTGATATATAAATGACAAAAATACCATTGTTTGTTATTCCCTCATGTATCTGCATTAAACACGGATAACTATTAAATAATTAAGAATGTAAAGAAACACTACCACACTTTAGTTGTGTGTGTGTGTGTGTGAGATTAATCAGATGTCATCCATAGTAGTTACTATTAAACACATACCGGTACTCACATATAATTAATCCATTGTATATCATGCTATTAACATTGTTGCACTGTGTAAACATTGTAATAAATCAAATACTATAATACTAACATCGACAAGGTATTTAAAACCATTGCTAAACGTAATATCACGATGCGATTTTTGTATACCCTTTACCCTTTAGTGTTATATAATTTTGTTACTAATTTAATACCGAATATATAAACCTATCAGCGTCCGAAGCTTAACTTTGTGTGGTATTACATTTTACCCCCCATATATCACTACTGATAATTCATTGCCGTTTCACACCAGAATTTCATAATCAGATGATAACATGTAATATTACATTGCATAGTTCGTTGTGCTGTATGTCATGAAGCAGACACTTCTGTGTTCAGTGTTTGTTACCTATTGTAGAGCATTATGTTTATTACAACACACATCAGTTCACTTACACACACAAACACACTCGACTACTCGTAACTAGCAATTCACTTCATAATTATTGCCATCGTTACTTTACACAACTATTTATGACACACCAATGCAAGGTAAACATTTACACTGTAATACTGAACATCCTCCTCTTCGAAATGAATATAAGTATGCATAACATGGTCACTGGGAACATGGCAATGAAGACAGCTCTCTGGGGGGTGGGGGACGAGAGAGCGAACCTAAACTACCAAATTTCTTAACACTCAAAGAGCGGGTGGTGGAGTATATTTCACCGTGCCGCCCAGCGTTTTTTTTTTTACCATAAATGGCGTTGTTTCCGCGCTTTTTTTCATGCATAAACAAGAGCCAGAGCGTAATACAATTATGTATCCCTGAAAGGGCGTAAATTGAGCTTTCCAATGACACCAGAACCATCCTTCTACAATCACTGGTTGTCTTGCAACGATCGTGCAACCGAAGGGCAAAATCGCTAAAATACGGTCATTTCGTTACATAATTACGTGTGTAGCGAGGGAGGGAGAGTGGAGTAGTGTGGAGTACATGTCAGTAAGCCCACGACGGCCGTGGCGAAAGGTCATGAGGTAACCTACGCTCCTCCCGTCGCTCGTCTCTCTCTCAGAGCCAATATTGCGCCAAAATTGCACACAGACTTAGTCCGACGCCGCCACATAGTCCAGATTTTTAGAGGCGGACTTAAGTCCGCCCCCGCTAAACAAGGGTTAACAGCCAATGAAACGTTCAACCCCTTCTGTATCGTGACGTCATTTTAATTTTCTTCTAGCTATATTTAGAGGATTTTGTGCAGTTTAAGAATGATCTGTGGTAGCAAAAATGGTAAAGTGTAGCTGGAGGCCCTTTTGAAACTGAATATAATCGTCTAATAGTATCCTGGATAATGTTAAAATGACGTCGCCGTACATAGGGGGTTAAGGTTAGAACCCTAGCCATTCTCATGGGGCAGCAATTTGGAAGTATTTCTTTTCATTGTTAATTACTTATAACCTATGGTAATATTTGTGTGCGTATTTACTGTAGATACATAAAGGAATGTAGTAAAGGTATTTTTGTCATTTGTATATCCATAAATATATTTATGCGGATCATATCATAGCAGCAGCATTATAACTTTACATGACAGACTGAGTGAAGCATCTATTGGTTCGAAACGTGTGTTCATAGGTATGCGGCCTTGTGATAGTTAAAGTGGGCTGTCGTCCAGAACCGATGCGCTCCATATGTCCGGGCCCTATCAAAGTGTTTCAGAAATTGCGGTTTCTCACTGTACATATGAACATGGCCTAGTTTTCTCTATTAACCCACTATATTGTTCTAGTATAAACTGTTGTTGGAGGTTAACAAACAAATGGCTCTATATAACATTAGTTTTGACCTACCTAAAATTATTGGACTATAGTGGGTCTGTATAACAGGACTCGTGTACAGGTAGATAATTGGATTCGTATATTGCTGACCCAGAACACAAACCATCTATCTCTCTCTAACATATTGTGATACTCGATCAAAGGTTGCGGACATCAGTGTTGGCGTAATTCCACTTTCTACAATGAGAGGGTTGATATGTACAGTATATACTAAGATCATTTTTGTTTTCTATGTGGATGAGGGAGACAAAATGCAAAACCGCCTATGACGAGTGCCTCCCTCAGAGTTAAAAGAGTGACAGGGCCAAAATCAAGGAACGTTCAAGCCAAAATGTCTGGACACTAGTAGTTTAGTGATAGACCGTATAATACTATAGGTATCATTGCTATGATCGAGGTACTGGTAATCGAAGTATTTTCATATCCATTGGCTAGGAGATATTTTTCACAAAATTAGTAAAATTGCCTAACATTAAGCGAATGTTATATGAATATAGTCTTGGCAATAACAGGGTTAATATCACATTTAGCTGTGATATGAATGTTATATGAATATAGTCTTCGCAATAACAGGGTTAATATCACATTTAGCTGTGATATGAATGTTATATGAATATAGTCTTCGCAATAACAGGGTTAATATCACATTTAGCTGTGACACAAAATGATCTAAAATTACTTTTCATTAAAAAAAAACGATGCTAGTTTGTGTATTTAGTATATTGCCAAATTATTTTATTCGGCTCTGGAAGGACCGCAAGGAACTGAAGGGTTAAACGCTGAATATATTAACCTACTAACACCGGCAGGTCTTTCCAAACTTGAATAAAATCGTTTGGATGTTGTTCAAACAAAATATAAATTGGCGTCATCTATCAGAGAGGATTAACATAGATGTACAAACCTCCTACATTCACCCATAGGACTATATGTATTAGGTATGTTGTATACAATAATGTTATCATCACCATTGGCGTTATCATCATATTGTGGACAACATTAGTTAGTGTATTCAGTTTAAGTTAGTGTATTCAGTTCTCTCAGACTAATGCTAAAACATCTTGGTTTACTCACGCCTGTTCTACTGCTGTCCGCAATAAGGAGGAAGCATTCAAACGGTACCGACGCCTTAAAACTCAAGACTCTCATTCTTCATATGTTTCTGCCCGGAATCAAGCCAAATCTGTTCTTCGACTTGCCAAACACTCTTTCATCAATAATAAATGCACTGAACTATCCAACTCTAGCTCTTCCCAAGCTTTCTGGCATCTAGCCAAAAACCTCTCCAACAATTTCTCTTCCTCGTCTTTCCCTCCCCTTTCCCACTCTGATGGCACAACCATCACTTCTTCCTCTGACAAAGCTAAACTCTTCGCTCAAACTTTTGCTAGAAACTCCACTTTGGATGATTCCGGTGCTATTCCTCCCTCTCCGCCCTCCTCTCTCTTACTTATGCCTAATATCCTAATCTCTTCTAAAGACGTACTTTCTACCCTCTCTGGGCTTAACACTAATAAGGCGTACGGTCCGGACGGTGTTCCTCCTGTTGTTCTCAAAAACTGTGCTTCCGTGCTGACTCCCTGCCTAGGCAAACTCTTTCGTCTCTGTCTATCCTCTAACGTCTTCCCTTCATGCTGGAAGTTTGCTCACATTCAACCTGTCCCAAAGAAGGGTGACCGCTCTCAACCCTCCAACTATCGTCCAATTGCTCTTATCTCTTGTCTTTCTAAAGTTTTTGAAACTATTCTTGCTTCCAAATTTCTTAAGCATTTCTCTTCTCATAATCTGCTCTCAGATCGCCAGTATGGCTTCCTTAAGGGTCGCTCTACTGGTGATCTTCTTTCATATCTTACTAACTCTTGGTCATCCTCCTTTCGGGACTTCGGTGAGACTTTTTCTATTGCACTAGACATATCGAAAGCCTTCGATAGAGTCTGGCATAAATCTTTAATTTCTAAACTACCCTCCTTCGGTTTCTATCCCTCCATCTGTGCCTTTGTCTCTAATTTCCTTTCCGGCCGTTCCATAGCTGCGGTTGTGGACGGCCATTGTTCACTTCCTCACCCTATAAACTCCGGTGTTCCTCAGGGCTCTGTCCTATCTCCTATTCTCTTTCTAATTTTTATAAATGATCTCCTTAACTGTACCTTAATTCCCATCCATTCATACGCAGACGACTCAACCTTACACTACTCCATTAGTTTTTCAGAACGCCCCAGCCAGCAATCCCTCAACGACAAACGTAATGAAGCCATAGAACTCTTAAATTCTGATCTAAATACTATCTCCAATTGGGGCAGAGAAAACCTTGTTACCTTTAATGCTTCCAAAACCCAATTTCTCCATCTATCTACCCGTCAGGATCTCCCAGCGGACTATCCCTTATTCTTCAACAATACAAAAATCAACCCTTCATCTTCTCTCAATATTCTTGGTGTCTCTTTTTCTTCTGCTCTCATTTGGAAGGACCATATTACCAGTCTTGCTAAGGCAGCCTCCCAGAAGCTGGGTGTGCTCAACCGCCTTAGGGGGTTCTTTTCCCCTGCACAGCTTCTTGCTCTGTACAGGGGCATAGTGCGGCCTTGTATTGAGTATTGTTCACATGTATGGGGAGGTTCCTGTCACACCGCTCTCCTAGACAAAGTTGAAAGGAAGGCCTTTCGTATCATTAACTCCCGTCCACTCACCAACTCTCTGCAATCTCTCTCTCTCCGCCGCAATGTTGCATCTCTCTCGCTATTCTATCGCTACTATAATAATCAGTGTTCCTCAGAGCTATCCCAGTGCATACCACCTCCTTTACGTAGGGCACGTGGTACCCGTCTTGCAACTCAATCCCACCCCTACTCTGTGCAACTCTCCAACCCAAGAGTGAAACGTTACTCTCAAACTTTCTTCTACTCAACATCTGAGCTCTGGAACTCTCTCCCAGAATCAGTCTTTCCCTCTTCCTATGACTTAAATTGCTTCAAACTCCGTGTGTCCAGGCATTTTGGCTCGAACGTCCCTTGATTTTGGCCCTGTCACTCTTTCAACTATGGGGGAGGCACTCGCTATAGGCAGTTATGCCTTTTGCCTCCCTCAATCACATAGAAAAAAAAAAAAAAAAAAAAAAGTTGCATATCTATACATCAATGAGGTTAATAGCTATATAAAACACTTTGACTCCCACAGATATTTGTGAACAATATAAAGCCATCTAACGATAAGCTGAATAACACGAAAAAGCGACATTTTACGAACAAAGAATAACGTATTCAATTAGATTAGACGATGTTATTGTCAAATTATTATCTCTACTGCCAGATGATTATAAGTCAGCTTAGAAATTAGCTATATTAATTCATGTGAAGGAAGAACATTTAAAGGAAAATAATCCATAATGAAGCTTAATATATAAAAACGTGAATAACGAAAAGCAAAATATCAAAAGATAAAAGGAAGCCAAGGAATTACCAAAGATTAAATATTATGATGGGAGATGACTTAAGTGAAATTAGAGACAGAGAGAGCGAGAGAGAGAGAGAGAGAGAGAGAGAGAGAGAGAGAGAGAGAGAGAGAGAGAGAGAGAGAGAGAGTGAGAGAAGGGGCGGGACAATGCTAATAAATGTGTGTGTGAGGTGGGCTTGTTTGTAGGTGTTTTTAGCTTTGTTTGTGTGTGTGTGGGTGGGTGGATTGGGTGAGTTGGTGGTTGGTTGGTTGGGTGTGTGTGTGTGTGTGTGATAGAGAAATAAGAAAATAAGGAAGGATGGATCAATATGCTTGGAATGAAGGAAGGGCAAGGGGTGGGAGGGAGGGAGCGGAATGAAGGAAGGAAGGATGGATGGATGGTTCAATGGTTGGAAAGGAGGAAGGGGGGTCGGAAGGAGAGAGTAAGGTACCGTAGGAAGGGAAGATGGATGGGTAAATCAATCGTTGGAATGAAGGAGGGGAAGGGGGAGTTGTCAAAGAAGAAAGGAAGGATGGATCAATGGTTAGAAGGAAGGAAGGGTCGAGGGAGGTGGGAGGGAAAGGATAAGGAGGAATGGAGGCACATCATTATAGATGGAAGAAATGAATACCGTGACAGGAACATAATATACCAGGCTAAAGAAACCCTATATTTAAACAACATTATAAAACTATTTATTGATGCAAGAAAAAGAAAACAAGACATTAGGTCGGAAACATAAGTATAAAATATAATATATCTGATGGACATTTAACTATGAAAACACATTCATTTTTAATAAACGAAAAGTAAACATAGAGGACGAAAACATGAACAAAAGAGTAAAACCTTCTAAGGATTAAGAGAGTACATGGAAGAAGACTTAAGATGGATTAAAAGAAAAGGTGTGGAAAGCTCTTCCAAGTTTACATCCGGAGGTAAAGGAGGGTGAAAGCCAGGAATAATAATAAGTGAAAACAGAGATAAGATAAGAAGATAAAAAGGGTGGAAGGAGAGGAAAGCAATAATATATCTTGATATGAGGGTGAAAATAGAAAGGTGCAGTCGAGTACTTAGTCTCTTTCCCTCTCTCTTACACACACTGTCTCTCTCGTACTCTCTCTCTCTCTCACACACACACACACACTGTCTCTCTCACTCTCTTTCTCTCAGTGGGCCAGGATAACTCCGAGTGTTCTGGATAATATTGTTAGGGCACCAGAAATAAACCAGACCAAGAGAGTTACACCTAAAATGACTGTTAATATATATGAGAGAGAGAGATAGAGAGTTACATATAGTTACATATATACACAGACCTAGCGGTCCCTACTAGATAGTCCGGACTTAATGATATAATAGAACTTGCTACACAGTGGAAGGCAAGGATAGCAAAGAAGAAGGCTCTCTCCCCACCCACATCTCTCTCCGACCGTTAGTCGGCATGAAATTGGGGAAAGAAGTTCCCCAGCAGAATGAGAAAAACTTCTACTGGGAAATCTATAGTAAAGAACGAAGATGCGAAATATTATATACTACTGATGCTTAACACCTTATGAGCGGGTGGTGGAGTATATTTCACTGTGCCGCCCAGCGTTTTTTTTTTACCATAAATGGCCTTGTTTCCGTGCTCTTTTTCATGCATAAACAAGAGCCTATATAATTCCCACCTCCTCAAAATGAATGTCTAGACTTCTTTTGAATGTGTCAATTGTCTTACTCTGTACCACTGTCTCAGGCAATTTGTCTCACTCGATGACCACACTGTAGTTGAAGAAGTGTTTTGTGACATCGAGATTCACCGTCCTGGTTTTTAATGTCATTCCATTTGCCCGAGTTAGAGAGAGAGAGAGAGAGAGAGAGAGAGAAAGAAAAGAGCAGAACACTTGATCCAACCCAAAGAACAAGAACATTATGTCCACAGGTTTCTGCCTCTCCAATAGCGTAGGGATGTGGCAGATTTGTGTGTAACATACAAAACCCCAAAAATGCACGCTCCACACATAACACCCTTACATCTACAACCTGCCTAACCAACATCATCTGCATCCACAAGGTATCATCAGGTCAGTGTTCCATTTGCTAGGATAGAACACTACCTTCGTTCTTACTTACCAAAGTACTTTGGAATCACATGGTTCAGCACACTGACATGCATCACATAACCTCACTACAACAGTTCAAGTCGGAGGTTAATAACTGGCTCAGGAATATCACAGTTGCGTACTAAACGTTGGTAATATAAATATTAGTTATCACACTTCACAAAGAGGGTTCTTAGATAAAATATATATCGGTATATATTGTATGTATATATAAATGTTGAGGTATGGTGGTGAGATAGTGATCAAATGGGTATGGAAAATGTGCAAACTAGCATGGGAGAAGGAGAGTGCACCCGGTAACTGGAAGACTGGCATATTAGTCCCCCTATATAAGGACAAAGGGGAAAGAGGAGTGTGTGGTAACCACCGAGGAATATGTCTTCTAAGCATAGTAGGGAAGGTATACAGTAGGGTAGTGATTGAGAGAGTGAGAGTGAGAACGGAGAAATGGATTGGCCACGAGCAGGGAGGTTTTAGGAAGGGAAGTAGATGTCTAGATCAGATTTTTACCCTGAATTGTGTTGTGGAGAAAATCTGAAGAAGAAACAAAAGGTGTATGTTATCTTTATGGACTTGGAGAAGGCCTATGACAGAGTGGATAGAGAAGATTTGTGGAAATTGCTTTGAATATACGGAATAGATGGCAAGTTGCTGAAAGCAGTGAAGAGCATGTATGAGGGTGCAAAGGCGGCAGTACGTGTGGAGAGTGAGCAGAGCGAGTTTTTTTACCTGAATGTTGGTTTGAAACAGGGGTGTGTGATGTCCCCGTGGTTGTTTACTGTATATATGGATGGAGTCATGAAATAAATACTATCAAGAGCAGTGGATGTTGGTGTATCGCTGAAAAGGGAGGGAAATGAGTGGAAGCTACCTATACTGCTGTTTGCGGTTGATTCAGTTCTGATGAGTGATAATGAATGGGAGTTGCAGGGTCTGGTAAATGAGTTTGGAACAGTGTGCGAAAAACGGAATTTGAAGGTAAATGCGGGGAAGAGCAAGGTTATGGTCTTCGAAAGGTGTGAAGTCACAGAGTGTGAGGTGAAGCTGAACGGTCAGGCTTTGGAGATCGTCAGCTCTTTTAAGTATCTGGGCAGTGTGTTGAGTAAAGATGGGACTATGGATGAAGAAGTGCAGGAGAGGGTGCAACAGGGGAAGAGGGTTGTATGAACGCTGAAAGCAGTAACAAGAAATAGGGTGGTCAGTATGGAAGTGAAAAAGTCCTTGCATGACAGTGTGGTAATCCCGACACTGACTTACGGAAGTGAAGCATGGACGTTGGTTGAGAGACTCAGACCAAGAGTGAGAGCAGTGGAAATTAATTACTTAAGAAGTGCGTGCGGAGTTACATGGAGGGATAGACAGACTAATGAGGAAGTAAGAAGGAGGTGTGGTGTGGAGGTAGATGTGCTGGAAAGTGTGAAAAGGAACAACTTGAGATGGTTCGGCCATATGTAACGTATGGAAAGCGAGAGAATGACTAAGAGGGTGTACGAGAGCGAGGTGGAGACAGAGACGGAGAGGTAGACCGAAGGAGAGTTGGAAGGATGGAGTGAGGAAGTACATGAACGAAGGCGGTGCTGGTTGGGGGGAGGGGCATCGACTGACTAGGGACAGAGGTGCATGGAGGCGGTTTGTTCGTGGCCACCCCTTCGGGGATCACGGCGTCGGGCAATAGATAGATAGATAGATCACTGGCGTTTTAGCTGTAAAAACACCATATAATGTAAAGTTTAGAGAAAAAGAGAGAGAGAGAGAGAGAGAAACAGATACAAAAATATACTGTTAACGTACCGATACTATATCTATATAATCCGGAAAAGCTGAACTTTTACATTAACCTTATTAAATTATCAAATTACCGCAATAATGGGAATCACAATCGGAGAGAGGGTGTTTGTGGTTGAGTGTGTTTACGAGTAGGGTACTTTGTGTGTTTATAAGTATTTATGTATACGTGTATGATACAATATATATATATATATATGACAGATACTGTAAACCAATCTCAGTATCTGTATTATTTGTGATAACATTTATCAGCATAGCACGTGGATCTGTATATGTGTGTGTGTGTGTGTCTTTATGGCTGTGTGTGTGTGTGTGTGTGTGTGTGTGTGTGTGAGAGAGATAAGTCGTATGTGTACATGTATGCTTATGTCTGTGTGTGTGCGAAATAGGGTTTACATGTGTGTGTTTATATCTGTGATTCTGTGTGAGCGCGGGATAGTGTTTATGTGTGTGCGTGTGTGTTGTGTGTATTTATGTATGAAAGTATTTGTATATTATTGAGTGTAGTAGGGCATATTGCACCACACAGTAATAGGTTATAATACTCTTTATGTATGAAGGTATTTGTATATTATTGAGTGTAGTAAGGCATATTGCACCACACAGTAATAGGTTATAATACTCTTTATGTATGAAAGTATTTGTATATTATTGAGTGTAGTAAGGCATATTGCACCACACAGTAATAGGTTATAATACTCTTTATGTATGAAGGTATTTGTATATTATTGAGTGTAGTAAGGCATATTGCACCACACAGTAATAGGTTATAATACTCTTTATGTATGAAAGTATTTGTATATTATTGAGTGTAGTAAGGCATATTGCACCACACAGTAATAGGTTATAATACTCTTTATGTATGAAAGTATTTGTATATTATTGAGTGTAGTAAGGCATATTGCACCACACAGTAATAGGTTATAATACTCTTTATGTATGAAGGTATTTGTATATTATTGAGTGTAGTAAGGCATATTGCACCACACAGTAATAGGTTATAATACTCTTTATGTATGAAAGTATTTGTATATTATTGAGTGTAGTAAGGCATATTGCACCACACAGTAATAGGTTATAATACTCTTTATGTATGAAAGTATTTGTATATTATTGAGTGTAGTAAGGCATATTGCACCACACAGTAATAGGTTATAATACTCTTTATGTATGAAAGTAGTGTAGTAAGCATATTGCACCACACAGTAATAGGTTATAATACTCTTTATGTATGAAAGTATTTGTATATTATTGAGTGTAGTAAGGCATATTGCACCACACAGTAATAGGTTATAATACTCTTTATGTATGAAAGTATTTGTATATTATTGAGTGTAGTAAGGCATATTGCACCACACAGTAATAGGTTATAATACTCTTTATGTATGAAGGTATTTGTATATTATTGAGTGTAGTAAGGCATATTGCACCACACAGTAATAGGTTATAATACTCTTTTATAACCTTAACCAGAGATTGTGTGGTGGTGATGATGTATTTAAGTATTGTCAATTCTGCTTAAAGGGATATGGGTCGTTTTTCTGAGCCTTCTTCTCATGTTTAGCCCTATTAGTATTAACACTTTATGACGTTCGGCCCATTAGTTTGGCGATTTTAAGACCTTTCGCCCTAATTCCTTGTCAATATTAAGACCGTATGTGCTATTTAGGTGTCTTGTTTTCTGTCCTGGCAAACGATAGCCACTCTGTAATTTCGGAAGAACCGGAATTTGGCGGGGACATTTATGCCGAAAAAATACAAAATGTACAAATTAATCTAGAAGGGGGTGGGGGGGTCTAATGGATGTGTTTTTAAGTTTGATGGAGGTCTAGAGAGGAAATTAAAAAATAAATGAATATATATATATATATACATAGACCAAAAACTAACCACTGTCCCCTTAACCCGTGGAGCCCCGGCTAGTTTTGTAATGTTTGTGCACCAGAACCCGGCCGGTTTTCAAAAAATTGTTTTATTCCAGAAACAATAGCGAATGGGTTAGGAATGAAGGAAAAACCACGAAAAACCGCTCAAAAAGCTTAAAAAATGGTCCTACAGAGCCCCCGAAAACGGGGGCCCGCCTATAGTCGTATGCGATGTTGAGCACATAATTGGCTCTGAGAGAGAGTCCGAGCGGTGGGAGGAGCATAGGTTGACTCTGACCGTTCGGCACGGCTCCTGCGCCAAAACCCTCGAACTATTACGCCGGTGAACAAAAACACTTAAAACCCTTCAGAGTTAATTTACTGGATAACGGGGTATCAATTAACCTAAGAAGTGCGCATGGGGGGTATGAGACACCACACTCCTGTGCTGACGTATTTGAGCTGTTCCCATCACTAACATCATTATTTTACCATAAATAGCATTAATACTTATCCATATGCGCCTATTATAGGTTGATTATAAAGGTATTAACCTGTTACAACAATAAAACAAGTGGAAACAGTGTTTGGATGATCAAAATCGGCGATACAGGCCGGGAGTTACATAATGTATGGCTGAGGCAACCTCCCTGCCCTCCACCCCTCCCCTTGTCTGGAGAGACACTGTTCCGCAATATTCTCTCTCTCGCTCTTTCCCACGCTTGGTAACAGTGATGACAACGCCCTGCTACCAACTCGCTAATGTTAGCACGAAAATATACCACAGAATAAGGGAATAACAGGGAAAATAGCTGATAACTGAAGGAGGGGAGGAAAGTGGGGAAGGAGGGGAGGTGGAGGAGTGATATTTGGCATGGCCAAGGGGCAAAAAAAAAAAAAAAAAATTAACAAATAAAAAAAAAAAAAAAACATTTTGGGTGTTTTAAATGGATTTTTTTTTCCCTTACTCTTAAGAGTCTTCCCGCAGTCCGCCGGGGGAACTCTTAAGAGTCTCCCGGCAGTCCCCGGGTTAACTAGGTTTTAGTGCACTTCTACAAAGGCTTTCCGGAGACGGTAAAGCCAACTCACAACAGGAGTACTTACGTTACGAAAATGCTCTTAAGTAATAACAATGCTTGAATAAACTATAGAAGATTTAATAAAGGAATAATTGCTTACGTTAACTTTAGTGTGAGTCTGTACTCAACACTAAACTCTTCAATGCTCTATGAAAACACTGGAAGTCTAGTCCTACAGCAATCAGATAAGGAATCTTCTGAAAAAGGTCTGATGCTCTAAGATGCTCGTTAATATAGAACAGAAATAAATGCAGGGGCAGGACACCAAAGCGTGTATCTTAAATACACCAATAAGTAGGATACATATATGTATAACAAGGGAGTGCAACAACTCTGTGACAGCACTAATAATAACCACTCAGAAACAGTACTTCCTTAGCCAACGTAACAGCCAAACTGGGTTGTGCACTATGCATCAACCAAGGCTAAAATAAGGCGTGAATAATTCCTAAAGCATACACAATGAAAGTAAATAAACACAATGCTGTCTTCCTCACTAATAAAGTCTAGCAGTGTCATAAAAGGTACTAGGAAACTAGGCAGAGCGCAAGCATGCTCGTAGCCTACTGTCTGCCCTTGAACAGATTTCCCTTATGTTACGTTAAGTGACTTGGAGGCTCTCTTGGTAAGTCCAGATCTCTAGTATCTGGTCTTGCCCTGGCGCTCCACAAAGGTCAACAAAATGAGGTAGCAAGCATACAGGAAAGTATAGGCAAAAGCCCTTCACCTGTATACTGCTACACTCGCAAAGGAAAATATGCACAAGGGTTACAGACTAGCTAGCTTCGTCGATGTTGTACAGGCTCTGACTTGCCACATACATAACTCAGACAACGACCAAAGATACCTTCCACTGTCTAGCATTAAATAATGGGAAAGAACAGCTCACTAATTAGAAGCACCCCAACACTAGGCTACCATATGACTATGACTCTAATAATCCCTAAAACTAGTGCAAACATATATGGAGAGCTGGTGCTGGTAATACGACTGGCCGACTATGGAAGTCGTATGCAGAACCAGAAGGGATAAGTAATTGAATAAAGAGAGAAGTATGAAAACGAAGAAGTTCAGAGAGAGAGAAAGTAGTATAGGGGGTTATATGGGGGACAGATTGCAAAGGACATGTAGGACCAAGCACGCCGTGCCAAGCTCTGCAGGAGAAACGCGGCAGGAGCCCCCCCAGCACTAACAAAGGCAACGGCACCCAATCACAGACGACTACGTCATGAGGAGCAGGCGTCACGTGACGCGTCAGGCCCGCCGACCACTCACAAGCGTGGGAAACTCCTCCGAGCGAGGGAGGCAAACGTACATATACACGCACATACTACCACCTCACTGCCTACCTCGCTCTTTCTCCTTTAACTTCACACTATGCATCTTATATTCTATGAATGATATAAAATACTTGCAAGTGTCACAGACAAGAATAAAGACCACCACTGATCTGTCTGTGACAACATGAACTCTATAAAAGAAAGAACATCGTTCTACGATTATTGTAGCCCATTTCACTGCCCTGGCGAGCGCTAGCGAGTTACGAGTGCATTCTGGCAAGCTAGCCAGCGTAACACCCCGCCCAAGATGTGGGACGTTTAAGCCTCAGGTGAACTCCACATCTGACCAGACAGAATGCTCACCAACCCCGCATCACCCAGCTACGCTCCCAAGTTGTGAAAACAAGGCACGATCACAAACATAAAACACTGTATTATAAAAAAAATCTGCACAACACTTCCCCAAAATAATAGCATCATAATAATTATATCACGCTCAACGAGCAAACTTCACCAAGCCTAGCCTACTAACACAACAACTCAGAGTGTCTTAGATGCTTGCTGTGATATACTTCACTTATATAGTATCAAAACGAAAGAGTTTTTATGTGAGTTTTTTTTTATTTTTAATAGTGTTTTTGGCGGCGTTGCACTACAGGGCAAGCCTAAATTTTCTCCACTCTCAAACACACACGGACTGAACGGCGAGGGTTCTCCTGCAAACATACCCTCCCGTGACAAACAATCAGCCAAAACATTGTCAGTGCCCTTAACATGCCACACATCCAACTTGTGTTCCGGCAGCAAAACAACACCTGGCACTGATAAACTGCCCAGTCCATCACAAGACTGGCACTTCTCTTCGCTCTCTCCGGCAACGGGACCTGCCAAAAACCTTTCACTAGTTCCACCTTAGTGATAAACGAGGCAGCCCCGATGCGGTCTATGGGATCGTCAACTCTGGATAAGGTATAGGCGTCTGTCAGGGATAATGCACACACACACTTGCAATCAACACACACACGGGTCTTGCAATTTAACTCAGGTTGCAAAGTTGCTGGTGTTACGACTGAGGTTTAAATATATCAGGGCTCTTATTCATTGGACTAGTAATGGCATAAATGCTACAACGGAAAGCGCTAGATCCAACCTCTGATGTATATTCCCAGTGAACAAAGAACACAAATACTCTCCAGAGTTCTATATGCAATAATAGGTTATCAAACTCTCAATAAATGTGCGTCTACTCTAGGCTTAATGTTATGTGAAAACAGCCTATTACTACCTATAACCGAAGGTGCTTGGTTATGGTATGCAAAGTAAGGTGGTAAGAGAAATTACAGCTTACGTTACTTTAATCAATAAATGTCAGGCACTCCTGCATGAGAAAGTGCACTAAAGTCATTCAACACCAACAAGGAATCTTCTTTAAATGTTAGATGCTATCAAGATGCTCGAATCGGAAATGGAACCCAAAAAGGCGGGCAGCGGAACAATGCTCGTGCAGGCTATGCACACTGTGACGCTTCTGCATAGTAACCACGTGTGGGCATGCGCGCGCGTCGGCTGCCCAGCCGTTTAGAAACCGGCTGGTGGTAGCCGGCCAGCAGGCTTTCCCTTAGTATATATCCTACGACAATGTAACTAATGTCTGGGATATTCTTATGTTGTTTCACAGCTTGAAGCTGCCCTTATTCTTAACCAACGCATCTTAGGATATTTTATTCTCGATGGTTGATTGTTTCATTATAATTTATAAGATGTAAGTCTAGTGATAGCGGGAAGAGACGAGCGGGAGAGAGAGACCGGCTTGGGACGTTGCTTCGCGCGGAGAGACCAGCTTGGGACGAGCCTGAAGCGCTGCCACATGCATTTGATTGCAACGTTAGGCTTAGTTTCGACTCACTCACGGGGTAGAGGATTTTGACCAGGCAACTGTGTTGAGTGTTGCCAAGCCTGGGATGTATTCTGCATGCCTAGGGTGGGGTCCAGACAGATTCAAGACTCAGAGCTCACCTCATTGTCGTACCCTTCGGACCCCCTTGATATCTATCCCTCTCAACCCCACTTAGAACCGTTCTCGCTTACTTTGTATACCTTCTTTCCACTACTTCACCAATCTATTTAATTATCCTATCCCCTTGATAGACCTTACAGTATATCTATTATTGTATTAACGACGAGCTCTCAGATAACTAGATAGGATTTTGGGCCTTATGCAGGGATGTTATTGTTAATGAGACCTAGGAAGCTTTTTTGTTGTCTCATATTTGGTGGTTTCATGCTTGCTAGTGTGTTCTTGTGTCAGGTTAGCAGGGGCTAGACCGGAGGGTAGGCTTTTTGCGATCCTTTAAGTAAAGTCTGCTGGTGCGAGTCCCGTGGACCCGCACGACTTTACTAGGATACCCGTGGGAGTCTGGGGGCATTTTCTTGTCTGTGTCCCTGTGTGTCTAGCGTTGTGTTGTGTGAGGGCCCTTGCCTAGTCCACTCAGCACTGCGCTAGCACGTCTTGCTTTTGTTTTAAGGTCGCCAGGAGAGAGTCAGATACTTGCGATCTGAGTCTCTCAAGAGAGCACCCTTTCAATTAGAGTAATTTGTCGCACAGACCTGGGAACGTCCCTAGGCTAGAGCAGGTGGCTCAGCCCGGGTATCAGAAGCCTATATCCTTCCGGCTAGACTTCTGCCACCTGGCAGATTAACAGCTAGGGGTTTATTATCTCTGTATGCTTGTTATTGTGCCACAGTTTACCGTTTTTGTGAGCAATGTGAGTCAGGGTGTGGCTTAGAGACTCTGTCCGAGCAGGCTTGCCTGACTAAGAGTGAGAAGCACACCTGTATGTGGTTATGTTGCGAGTTGCTGCCTTTATTTAATTATAACTATGCCATTATACACTGTATGTCCTATCACTAGTATTTATTCCTGCTTATGAGTTAAGAGTTCTCTAAATCCGTAACGTACTTTCTTTGCTAAGCATCAGATCCTACAGTAGCCACATGCAGTTTAGAGACCCGCATCTTGTCTAGCTGTACGATGTTTTGAGGACTGTTTGCTTTCACCTTCTTTCACGCAGGGGTGTTTCGTTGTATTAATTAACGTAACGTTAAATGTACTTTGTTCTAGTTTGTTATTAAATTGTTTCTGCAATTTAATTCCGTTATCTATCTTTTCCTTGAAGCTTTAAGTCAACTTAATTGTGTGATCTTTTATATAGCCTGCTTGACTATCAGCAGTCTATAGTGCGTGCACCCTGTAACCGAGTCATAGGATACCTCGTTGTCCAGGCAGGACTCTTGACGGTTTAGGGTGGTTTGTTGCCTGGGTTTATAGATAAGGGTTGGATCTAGCGTTTTCCGTTGTTGCTTGTTGCCGCATACCTAGTCCAATAGAAAGAGCCCAGTGTTTATATATCCCAGGACGTAACAAATGGCGACCTTGCATAGGATTTACTGAACAGAGGAATATAGTGGTCATTTGTTTTGAGATTCCTTATGATTAGAGGAATACAGTGGACATATTATTTTTTTTTGGAGCAACCAATATAACACATTAAAGACTTTAAATAACATTAGTATATACATACTTGCATAGGAGATAAGGCACATTCTATAACCGTGATAATTACTGCAGTACACAAACATGTCTAATACATCAGAACACAGTGATGGGTCAGGTCACGATACGGGCTCGGAGGGAGAAAGACCTGTGGAGTGGCTAGTCGATAGCGAGGAGGGTGCTAGAAGATTTTTAGAGGTGCCCCTTACCGCTGACAGGGTGTTGAAGCTGAATAAGTATGGCTTAAAGTGTGTGGCAGGTCTTCAGGGTCACCAGGGTTTAAGTGGCATGAGGAAAGATCAGCTGAGGACTTTGATATTGGGTTTAGAAGGGAGAGACCTGGGTGGAGAGGCGACTGGGGGCCCCGGTCCCCAGCGCCCCCTCCACTCTACCCCCATATCAAACGTCAGGGTGCCTGAATTTAGTACATACCCCCAAGTTGATGGTCAATGGCAGCGTGGAATTCAATCACAGGGACCCTCTCCATTAAATGCACCTTCCCCTCCTCAAGGGTTGACTCCAGATTTGTTGTTTTGTCTTGAGATGGCCAAGGTTGAGGCCGCCGAAAGACAGGTTAGAGTTCAGGTTGAGGCTGCCGAGAGACAGGCTAGTGTGCAGGCTGAGGCTGCAGAGAGAACAGCTATACGAGAGGCTGAACTGCAGGCAGAGTCTACTAGGTATCGGGCTGACAGGGAGCTGGAGAGATCTCGAGTGGAGGTAACAGGGCGAAATATTGGGGGAGGTAACAGACATCGGGACCAATCATTGTTGCACCTGCTTAAACTAGTTCCTGTGTTCGATGAGTTATGTGTGGCTGAGTTTTTTATGCGATTTGAGAAGAAGTGTCAGGAACACCAGTGGCCTCAGGAAGAGTGGGCAGCATTAGTTTCATCAAGACTCCTAGGAAAGGGGCTAAAAGCGTATTTAGAGTCCTGTGTAGTTTATGATGAGCTAAAGAAGGCTGTGCTGCGGGCCTATGAGTTACAACCAGAAACTTACCGCTTGATGTTTCGGGGTGTTACTAAGGGCAAGGATAGTACCTTCCTAGAACACACCCGGGACTTGTCTGATGCACTACGACATTGGCTGCGTTCTGAGAGGGCAGCTACTTTTGAGGAGTTGAGTGAGCTGGTTCTCTTGGAGCAGTTCTTTAAGTGCACAGGCGGGAACTTAACATTAAAGATAAAGGAAAAAAATCCTAGAACTCTCCAGGAGGCAGCAGAAATGGCTGACCGCCGACTGTCATTAATTCGAGGGTGCGGAGCAGCAGCTTGGAGTGAGTCGGGTGCAAAGGATCGTACCCCTCCCCCTCCCAAGAATTTTGATACACATAAATACACAAAACCATCTAGCACTGACAATAAAACTGAACATAAACCAAATACCGTCCCGTATAAGAAGTCTAATGGTACCTCCCACTCCCAGGGGAAGCCAAAGAGTAAAGAGTGCTTCGCATGTCACAAGGAGGGTCAATTTGCAAATGCTTGTCCGAACAAGCCACCAAACAAGGTTGTGTCATTGGCCCGCAGCATAGGGGTGTCACCTATATCTTCTGAGTTTGCCAAGGGTAGTTCGTCAGAGGGTGGGACACAGCCTGTGTTCGAGAGTCCGGAAGGCTCGAACCTTGTCCGCGTCTTCTTTGGGGGTCATAGAGGGCATGGTTTTGTGAGGTGGGCTGGCGAAAGGCGAGGAGTTAAGCTATTGCGTGATACGGGGGCTTCTCAGACCTTGTTAAAGAACTTTACTGGTAGACCGATTAACGCTGCTCGGGTGGTGGTAGTTCAGGGGATCAATGCTACGAAGTCCTACCCACTGGTGCGGATGGAGCTGGAAGTGGGTGGTGTGGCGAAGGAGCTGGATGTAGGAATTGTAGAGAACTTGCCTGTTGGGGGCGTCGACCTCCTCCTCGGCAACGACTTTGCGGTGCCTGCTTCTAAGGTTTCACCCTTGGTCGTTGCTGAGAAGGCGGCCGACGTTAGTAGGGAGGAACAGGAGTGGGTTGAGAAGTGTAGCGTACAAACCATGGCGTGTGTTGTGACGCGTTCTCAGACATCCGGAGCCTTGCAGCCACCACCTCAGTCTATCAAACTGCGGAGGAAAGGTCACAAGAAAACGGGAAGTGTTGGTCAATTGGAGAGTTTTGAGCCGGCAGTGTTTCTTGGTGAAATTATTGGCACCTATGTTAGAGTCTGGAGAGGCCCCGGGGCCTGTCACCGCTAGTGCAGGTGCAGGGCAGGAAGAGACTGCGACAGCATCGTTATGCGCAGCGTGAGGAAAGGATGGCTCAGCGGGACATTGGAGGTGGAAATAAATTATTTAAGATGAACTTGGATAATCTCGCACCTGCTGATATATGTTCCTTGCAGCTGGAAGATCCTGAAGTCAGGGCGTGTGGTAATGGTGCTGTCGAACTGGAGAGCGATGGGGATGCGCAGCCTGGTGATTTTTTCTTGTCCGAGGGGATCTTGTATCGGAGACATCAGGATCCCAAGAAAAAGTGGGATGGCGGGTCAGGATTAGTGGACCAGTTAGTAGTACCGAGGGTGAGCCGTGAGACCTTATTGAGATTAGCTCATGATGTGCCTTTGGCAGGGCACCTGGGGGCACGTAAGACGGAGGCAGCTCTGAGCAAGCTTTTCTGGTGGCCTGGGTTAAAGGCGAGTGTCGTGTCATGGGTGTCACAGTGTCACACTTGTCAAGTTGTTGGGAAACCCAATCAGGTCATCCCGAGAGCCCCGTTACAACCCATCCCTGTCATTGGGCCGCCCTTCAGCAAAGTAGTTATCGATATGGTTGGCCCATTGCCCCCCACTAGTGCCGGCAATAAATTTGTACTAACTGTAATGGATGTAGCAACACGGTATCCAGATGCTTACCCCATGCGCAACGGGATGGCTAAGACTGTTGTCAAAAACCTACTTGTCTATTTCTCTCGTTATGGCTACCCTCAGGAGATCCAGTCTGATCAGGGATCCAATTTTACTTCTGCTCTGTTTAAGCAAACCATGCAGCAACATGGGATAGTGTCTGTGGTGTCATCTGCCTACCATCCCGAGAGTCAGGGAGTTTTGGAAAGGTGGCACTCGACTCTCAAGAGTATGTTGCGGTGTTATTGCATGGAAAATGGGAAGGACTGGGATCTAGGTCTCCCATACGTTTTATTTGCTGCAAGAGAAGTACCTGGGGAGAGCTTGCGATTTAGCCCGAACGAGTTGGTTTTTGGACACGGGGTCAGGGGGCCCCTCCACATAGTCAAGGAGATCTGGGAGGGAGTCACAAAGCCATGCTCGCTTCTAAAGTATGTTGTTGAAAGCTGTGAGAGAATGCTAAAGAGCCTGGAGGTAGCAGGTCGGAACCTTAAGAGTTCACAAGCTCAGATGAAGGACAGATACGACCAGAAGGTGAAGCTGAGGGAGTTTGAAGTAGATCAGGAGGTACTGATACTACTGCCTCTGGTGGGACACCCCTTGTCTGCCAAGTATTCTGGTCCGTATCGGGTTGTAAGGAAGGTTTCTGATCTCGACTATTTAGTAGCTACTCCTGATCGTAAGAAAAAGAACCAACTTTGCCATCCTCCTACTTTCTCTATCCTAGTTTCAAAGCCAAAGGCGGATGTTGTGCATATGTGCACAACAAACTCACTTGCTCTCGTGTTCCCGATTTCGACTCCTCTGAATTCTCAACTTTATGGCTCAAACTTTCCTGTCATTCTCTTACTAAATATTTCTGTGCTGTCTATCTTTCCCCTAACTCTACCAACTTTCCCAAATTCTTTGACTATCTAAACTCTACAGTGGAACACATTCTATCCATTTCTCCTTTCTCAGAAATCTCCATCTTAGGAGATTTCAACGTTCACCACCGCCAATGGCTCTCCTCTCACACTACTGATCCACCTGGTGAACAAGCCTACGTCTTTTCTATCCTAAATGACCTAGAGCAGTTAGTTCAGCAACCCACCCGTATCCCGGATCGCATCGGAGATCGGCCCAACATTCTTGACCTGTTTCTAACTTCTAACCCTTCTTCTTATACTGTCGATCTTTTCTCTCCTTTCGGCTCCTCCGACCATAAACTTATCTCGGTCACCTGTCCTATCTCTCCAGTACGGCCACCCGATCCTCCTAGCCGGCGGCGCTTGTGGCACTTTGGCGCTGCCGACTGGGAGGCTCTTCGGCAGTACTTCTTTGATTTCCCATGGAATGATTTCTGCTTCCGTGGCCGAGGACCCTCGGAGAGTGCTGAACGCATTACCGAGGTAATCCTATCGGGCATGGAAGCATACATTCCACTCTCTTTCTCTCAGACTAATGCTAAAAAATCTTGGTTTACTCACACATGTTCTACTGCTGTCCGCAATAAGGAGGAAGCATTCAAACGGTACCGATGCCTTAAAACTCAAGACTCTCATTCTTCATATGTTTCTGCCCGGAATCAAGCCAAATCTGTTCTTCGACTTGCCAAACACTCTTTCATCAATAATAAATGCACTGAACTATCCAACTCTAGCTCTTCCCAAGCTTTCTGGCATCTAGCCAAAAACCTCTCCAACAATTTCTCTTCCTCGTCTTTCCCTCCCCTTTCCCACTCTGATGGCACAACCATCACTTCTTCCTCTGACAAAGCTAAACTCTTCGCTCAAACTTTTGCTAGAAACTCCACCTTGGATGATTCCGGTGCTATTCCTCCCTCTCCGCCCTCCTCTCTCTTACTTATGCCTAATATCATAATCTCTTCAAAAGATGTACTTTCTACCCTCTCTGGGCTTAACACTAATAAGGCGTACGGTCCGGACGGTGTTCCTCCTGTTGTTCTCAAAAACTGTGCTTCCGTGCTGACTCCCTGCCTAGGCAAACTCTTTCGTCTCTGTCTATCCTCTAACGTCTTCCCTTCATGCTGGAAGTTTGATCACATTCAACCTGTCCCAAAGAAGGGTGACCGCTCTCAACCCTCCAACTATCGTCCAATTGCTCTCATTTCTTGTCTTTCTAAAGTTTTTGAAACTATTCTTGCTTCCAAATTTCTTAAGCATTTCTTTTCTCATAATCTGCTCTCAGATCGCCAGTATGGCTTCCTTAAGGGTCGCTCTACTGGTGATCTTCTTTCATATCTTACTAACTCTTGGTCATCCTCCTTTCGGGACTTCGGTGAGACTTTTTCTATTGCACTAGACATCAAAAGCCTTCGATAGAGTCTGGCATAAATCTTTAATTTCTAAACTACCCTCCTTCGGTTTCTATCCCTCCATCTGTGCCTTTGTCTCTAATTTCCTTTCCGGCCGTTCCATAGCCGCGGTTGTGGACGGCCATTGTTCACTTCCTCACCCTATAAACTCCGGTGTTCTTCAGGGCTCTGTCCTATCTCCTATTCTCTTTCTAATTTTTATAAATGATCTCCTTAACTGTACCTTTATTCTCATCCATTCATACGCAGACGACTCAACCTTACACTACTCCTTTACTTTTTCAGAACGCCCCAGCCAGCAATCCCTCAACGACAAACGTAATGAAGCCATACAACTCTTAAATTCTGATCTAAATACTATTTCCAATTGGGGCAGAGGAAACCTTGTTAACTTTAATGCTTCCAAAACCCAATTTCTACATCTATCTACCCGTCAGGATCTCCCAGCGGACTATCCCTTATTCTTCAACAATACAAAAATCAACCCTTCATCTTCTCTCAATATTCTTGGTGTCTCTTTTTCTTCTGCTCTCATTTGGAAGGACCATATTACCAGTCTTGCTAAGGCAGCCTCCCAAAAGCTGGGTGTACTCAACCGCCTTAGGGGGTTCTTTTCCCCTGCACAGCTTCTTGCTCTGTACAGGGGCATAGTGCGCCCTTGTATTGAGTATTGTTCACATGTGTGGGGAGGTTCCTCTCACACCGCTCTCCTAGACAAGGTTGAAAGGAAGGCCTTTCGTATCATTAACTCCCGTCGACTCACCAACTCTCTGCAATCTCTCTCTCTCCGCCGCAATGTTGCATCTCTCTCGCTATTCTGTCGCTACTATAATAATCAGTGTTCCTCAGAGCTATCCCAGTGCATACCACCTCCTTTACGTATGGCACATGGTACCCGTCGTGCAACTCAATCCCACCCCTACTCTGTGCAACTCTCCAACCCAAGAGTGAAACGTTACTCTCAAACTTTATTCTACTCAACAGCTGAGCTCTGGAACTCTCTCCCAGAATCAGTTTTTCCCGCTTCCTATGACTTGAATTGCTTCAAACTCCGTGTGTCCAGGCATTTTGGCTCGAACGTCCCTTGATTTTGGCCCTGTCACTCTTTCAACTATGGGGGAGGCACTCGCTATAGGCAGTTATGCCTTTTGCCTCCCTCAATCACATAGAAAAAAAAAAAAAAAAAAAAATGTAAATCTGATGAAAGAGTATGTGAGGCGCCCCTCCGAGCCTCTCACTGTCCCGGTGTTGATCTGCAGCGATCGTGGTGGAGAAGGAGGAAGGGACAGTCAAGCTGCGGGGGAGGATAATTGGGATTGTCATGTTTCCACGGATCAGTGGGCGGGGAATTCTAGACAAGTGGCTCACGAGTTGATATTGCACCTGCCTGAGCAACAACGTGTAGCTGTGCAGCACTTGTTTGATTCAAACCCAGCTGTTTTCGTGGAGCATCCTGGCCTCACTACTCAAGCGGTGCACGATGTTGATGTTGGGGACCACTCGCCCTTTAAATCAGTGCCATACCGTGTCCCCCCCATTAAATTACCAGCACTTAGGGAAGAGCTGGATTATATGCTGAAACGTGGGCTGATTTCTGAGGGTGCAGTAAGGTGGACTTCCCCAGTCACACTGCAGCCCAAACCAGATGGCAAGGTGCGGGTTTGTATAGATTTCAGCAGGTTGAATGGTTTAACCCCCACAAATGCCTACCCTCTCCCTCGCGTGGACGACAGTGTGGATAAGATAGGAAAAGCCAAGTTCCTCACTAAGATAGACCTTGTTAAGGGATATTGGCAAGTGCCCTTGTCTGAGCGAGCGCGAGAGGTGTGTGGGTTTGTGGTGGACGGTGCCACATATCGTTGCCATGTTATGCCATACGGGCTGAAAAATGCCCCTGCAACGTTTCAGAAATTAATGAACGACATTGTAGCCGACATTCCCAACTGTACGGTGTACCTAGATGATGTCATAATATTCGACGATGATTTTAACAGTCACTGTGCTCACATCGGACAGCTTTTTAATAAACTGAATGAAGCAGGTTTGGTGGTAAACCTGGGTAAGTGCGATTTTGTCAAAGCCACAGTTTTGTACCTGGGGTTCGAGGTGGGGATGGGTCAGGTGTGCCCTCCACAGACAAAGATCAAAGCCATCGATCAGTTTCCCCAGCCTACGACTAAGAAACAAATCATACGGTTTCTAGGTATGATAGGCTATTATCGTCGCTTCATCAAAAGCTATTCGACTGTACTTGCACCTTTAACTGACTTATTATCTAAGGACGAGAAGTTCCGGTGGTCTCCTGAGTGTGCAGAGGCGTTTTCCTTGGTAAAACACCTGTTATGTACCCACCCCATACTCAGGGCCCCAGACTTCAGCAGACCTTTTCAGCTGGCGACTGATGCCAGTGGCGTAGGGGCTGGGGCTGTCTTGTTACAGACAGATGATGAAGGTATCGAACATCAAGTGAGTTTTTACAGTAAAAAATTCAATAGTGCACAAAGGAATTACTCTGTAATTGAAAAAGAACTCCTGGCGATAGTACATTAATACAGCAAAGAGTGAACCAAACGTAATGACAGCTGAGACCTGACTTATTAGCGCGACCGTATATTATAATAGAAGTTTGGTTGATATACTATAGATACTCAATAAGTAATAACGATATTTATCGTAAAATGACGAAATACGTCAGGATTTACCAACAATACCTTCGCTCAGTGCGACGTTTTAAAAACCATAGGCTCGCCACGCTCAGGTTAAGCCGGTATAACACGAGAGCTTTTATAGCCAACATTCGATAATCAATTTTTTTTTGGCAACATTTCTTTAATATTTTGCACTGGTATCGGAAACTAAACTGATGATAGCTGAATTTAGGTACGGTAACAGAAAAATATTAAATGTTTGCCTCATAAGCTGCCAGACCAGTGTTGAGGGTAAATGCTGAGTGAAAAAACGCTCGTTTACCGGCTTCACCAGTTGAATAAATCCGTCTGGGGTCTGGGAGTCAACCCAGCCCATTATTGTTGCAAGACTTGAATCAATATGAAAAGGAATACGAGAACATTAACATGAAATAGCATTGTTTTATGCCATTTTATCACTTCCGAAGGCAGAATTTGAACTATAAACCAAAATGTTATCTTTGCATTTACAATAATATAGTTTAAAGAAAGGACTCGGCTATCGTTTGTCCGGGGTCAACTTAAACCGAGCTACAATAACACCATTGTTTTGAAGGAGTCACTGGGTTATGCTATATAAGTATACATAGTTAACCCCTTCTGTTCCGGCTATGTCTTTTAAATATTATTTTGGCTATATTTAGATTTTTTTGTGCAATTTAAGAAGGATCTGTGGTAGTAAAGAGGGTTAAATGAGATAGTTTGAAGCCTGTTAGGGAGGCTCTTTTTAATCAGAATAAAATCGTCTAATAGTAGCCAGAATAAAGTAAAAATGACGCCATCGGTACTGAATGGGTTAACAGAAAAGTGGTAATTTAATCAAAATCATAAATTAGTGGGACAATAGTTGGCTAACATTTGGTACCAGTATGATATAGGCAGGATGAAACTAACCCTTTTCTTTTTTTATGTTTTGGAATTTTGTATGTGAACGATATTTTAGGAGGCTGTAATATAAAGTTAGGTAGGCTTAAGTGACAAAGTTCTCTTAAACTACCGGTACTCTAATAATAAATTTCTTCAACTAACAGTGCGGCATTATGTAGTGTTCAGTTATGCTACAAGCCATTCCAGACAGGGTGTCAAACGAAAGCCGAATATTTTCTGTTTAGTCTTTATTATGGTGTATTTATAGCTACAGTTAGTGTTTATAGTTCAATATATGTCTTTGTAAGTGATAACATGGCCATAACAATGCTGTTTAGTCTTTATTATGGTGTATTTATAGCTAAAGTTAGTGTTTATAGTTCAATATATGTCTTTGGAAGTGATAACATGGCCATAACAATGCTGTTTAGTCTTTATTATGGTGTATTTATAGCTACAGTTAGTGTTTATAGTTCAATATATGTCTTTGTAAGTGATAACATGGCCATAACAATGCTGTTTAGTCTTTATTATGGTGTATTTATAGCTAAAGTTAGTGTTTATAGTTCAATATATGTCTTTGGAAGTGATAACATGGCCATAACAATGCTGTTTAGTCTTTATTATGGTGTATTTATAGCTAAAGCTAGTGTTTATAGTTCAATATATGTCTTTGGAAGTGATAACATGGCCATAACAATGCTGTTTAGTCTTTATTATGGTGTATTTATAGCTAAAGTTAGTGTTTATAGTTCAATATATGTCTTTGGAAGTGATAACATGGCCATAACAATGCTGTTTAGTCTTTATTATGGTGTATTTATAGCTAAAGTTAGTGTTTATAGTTCAATATATGTCTTTGGAAGTGATAACATGGCCATAACAATGCTGTTTAGTCTTTATTATGGTGTATTTATAGCTAAAGTTAGTGTTTATAGTTCAATATATGTCTTTGGAAGTGATAACATGGCCATAACAATGCTGTTTAGTCTTTATTATGGTGTAGTTATAGCTAAAGTTAGTGTTTATAGTTCAATATATGTCTTTGGAAGTGATAACATGGCCATAACAATGCTGTTTAGTCTTTATTATGGTGTATTTATAGCTAAAGTTAGTGTTTATAGTTCAATATATGTCTTTGGAAGTGATAACATGACCATAACAATGCTGTTTAGTCTTTATTATGGTGTATTTATAGCTACAGTTAGTGTTTATAGTTCAATATATGTCTTTGGAAGTGATAACATGGCCATAACAATGCTGTTTAGTCTTTATTATGGTGTATTTATAGCTAAAGTTAGTGTTTATAGTTCAATATGTCTTGGGAAGTGATAACATGGCCATAACAATGCTGTTTAGTCTTTATTATGGTGTATTTATAGCTAAAGTTAGTGTTTATAGTTCAATATATGTCTTTGGAAGTGATAACATGGCCATAACAATGCTGTTTAGTCTTTATTATGGTGTATTTATAGCTAAAGTTAGTGTTTATAGTTCAATATATGTCTTTGGAAGTGATAACATGGCCATAACAATGCTGTTTAGTCTTTATTATGGTGTATTTATAGCTAAAGTTAGTGTTTATAGTTCAATATATGTCTTTGGAAGTGATAACATGGCCATAACAATGCTGTTTAGTCTTTATTATGGTGTATTTATAGCTAAAGTTAGTGTTTATAGTTCAATATATGTCTTTGGAAGTGATAACATGGCCATAACAATGCTGTTTAGTCTTTATTATGGTGTATTTATAGCTAAAGTTAGTGTTTATAGTTCAATATATGTCTTTGGAAGTGATAACATGGCCATAACAATGCTGTTTCATACTAATCTTCCTGTATTTTTATTTTATATTCATTCAAGTATTAAAACAAAATTGCTCCAGTTTAACACCCTGATTCCAGATATATTTGTACCATAATGTTTTGAAAAAAGTCATACCGTGAAGTTCAAAGTTGGGAAACACTGACTCTGAGTTACAGGTGACAGATTATTGGTGCGTTGTAATTGGCTAATTACCGCAGCCAATTATCTGTCTCAATCAGCAGTATCGTTTGTTTAATCTATTTGTGGTAAATTAATGATGTCTTCGTTAATATAGTGCTAAAGAGTTATTATTATGTCTGGGTTCATATATAATTTTAGGGCAACACTGGATAACTAAAATGGTAAGATCCTGTGTTGTTGGGAGAACTGTTTGCCAGATGCCTATTTACTAAAACACATTGAACAATATCTTTAGCCTAACCTAACCACAATCTAACCTAACCTAACCAAAATCTAACCTAACCTAATCTAATCTGGTACCCGGTATATTAGTGGATTATTTATGAATGTAAACATTTATTGTAACATTACCAAATTATTAAGATATATGTACAGGTCTCCCCGCTACACAAGATTACATAATTAAAATTACCAGTACCGTACTTCTAATTAAAGGATGTCGGTAATAAGAAAGCAAGGATATACTGTATAAATTAATAATGGCTAACCTGAGACATTTCAGGCCCCGAACCAATCAGCTGTGTCAACACAAAATACATAAGGCTCTAAACGTTCAATTAGATGAAGTATAGACCGTCGATCCCTCCCTGTTTGTGAAGGGTCAAGTGAGGTGATTAGTTTGTTACTCAGCCAACTGTGTTGCCAATTAAGCCACCATGCATACATACATACATACATACATACATACATACATACATACATACATACATACATACAGAAAGAAAGAAAGAAAGAAAGAAAGAAAGAAAGAAAGGAGGAACACAAATCACTATAACCTAACCAAATTCTTTAGATATAAGTACTCCTGTTGCAAAAAATTATACCGGGTAGTTTGCATTACATCTAGTACATCTTGATACAACATATATACGAAATATAATTATTTAATCAGTTCCCTTGTGTATAATGGTATGTAATTGTATGATATATAATGATATAAAGCGATACCTGGTTAGGGTTCCGGGAATGTTTCTTAAATTGTGAGTGAGTGTACCGGTAGGCTATCAGGAAGACACAAGGGCTGTTGGAGCCTATTAGTTATATTGATTATCGGTAACACTCAATATGCTCTTCAAGTTCTTCAACTTGACATAGTGGATCTTACATAATGGCATGCCGGTAACATTCAAGACAGGTAGAGCCTCCTTATTTACTAGTGTTTTATTGTTGTTTTTCATGGTTTGAGTGGAGGATTTGCATTAACTTACCCATTATTCATTAATCTGAAGATACAGCGTCAAATGGCGCCATTCATTGGGTGATTCGCGCTTTTACAGTAGGTAAGGGAAATTGTGGGGTACATTGGATACACAATGGGTTGAGGGGGGGCGTGGCCCACCCTTACCCCCCCTTAATTTATTGTCATCCTCATATATGTAGATCTGTAAAGGGGCAAAAACAGGTTGCCAGTATTACGTTTTTGTGAGTAACGATCACGCCATTTATTGGGTGAATCGCACACACAGCATCTTTCAAAACAAGAAGAAGAGGAGTCAAGTCGAAGGATTCATTATGCGCAATGCTTTGTTTACGGTCGGGACTTATAATTTTCGTGTTAGTTTTCGGTGTAATCGGATTTTTTCAAGTGTCGATAACGAAATCCCTCCATGCGGACTATAATGAGAACAATATGGCGAGTCTATTGGTCCCTATTTTTCCTAATAAATTATTTTTAATAGGGCGGCGAAAGAGGTCTTGAATATTATCGGCATGCCTTTCAAACTGATGACGTTTCATTAATTTTCTATCTACTAATCAGAAAGATAACATTGGCTTGTCCTATCGAAGTAGATGAGTAAAATATAGGTATTCGTCTAGGACCAACCCCATACGAGACCCACCGATTTTAATGTTGTAGGTTTGTCATAACACATAGTCATACTTCATTACTATATATGTTATTACCGTCACAAATTCATAGGAGCACTATACAAAAGCCAAAAAACATCTCCCTATCGACGGCGGCGGCGCCAACATTGTGTGGGTAAAACTCTAAGTAGGCCCCCTGTCAAAATATATCTATCTATCTATGTATCTATCTATTGCCGGACACCGTGATCCCCGAAGGGGTGGCCACGAACGAAACGGCCCCGTGCACTTCTGTCCCCAATCAGGCGACGCCCCTCCTCCCATCCAGCACCGCCTTCACTCATATACTTCATAACTCCAACCTTCCACCTCCCACTCGGTCTACCTCTCCCTCTCTGTCCTTCCACCTCACTCTCATATACTCTCTTAGTCATTCTCTCGCTTCCCATAAGTTCCACATGGCTGAATCATCTCAAGGTGTTCCGTTTTACACTTTCCAGCACATCTACATCATCACCACACCTCTCTCGTACTTCCTCATTCATCTGCCTATCCCTCCATGTAACTCCACACGCACTTTTCAAGCAACTAATTTCCACCCCTCTCACTCTTGGTTTGAGCCTCTTCACCAACGTCACAGGGGATGAGGGGGCCAGAGCCCCCTCATCCCATTATGTATCCCATGGCAACCCTCCCCACTAGGGTGTGTGTGTGGTGGTGGCGGTGGTGGGGGAGGGGGGGGGGGCATGTGTTACAATTGCCGGGTAATGGTTTAAAAGCTTAAGTTTGAGGGTCCTTTGTATATAGAATCATGGTATATAAATACTAAATATGGTTTGTTTTAACTCGAATTGGTTAGATCTTTACCAAAATATATAGCAATATATAGCCTACCTATTAACTTTAAAAAAACATATTCAATTCAAGCTACTGTCTAGTTACTGAACTTTGCATACACGATAATGTTTGTATAAGTTAACATGAGTTACCTTAACTTTGAGGGACCTTGGTGACCCTGGTCTCTGGGTCTTCTTATGGATGACCTAGATGTGTGTGAATTTGTGTTTTTTGTTTGTGTGTTCGTTGTTTTCTGTTGTGTTTTGTGTTGTGCCTGTTCTTACTCTGTCTTGAGTCAGCCACCCCCCAATAACAAAACAAGGTAAAATTCTAGTTTCACGTACACAGCGACAAAAGGGAGGCGCCGTTGTAAAGGCATAGCTTCCCGACCAACTATGAAGATCAGGGAAATTGCTGAATTTGCTGGGTAAAAGACGTAATATAATGATAATAAACTACATTAACGACATTAGCCTAACCTAACAACCTTACCTAACCTAACCTAGTATTATGTAATAGCTATGGTGCCACATATGGGGAGATTTTTTTTTTTTTTTTTACAATAGGTAAATTCCTTATAATGCATTTCCGCCGCTTTGGACATATATAAGAATTAATTATGGTATATGACAACTCTAAAGTAGCCATATAAATTTATGAGTATGCTGTGAAAGCGAAACTAGAATTAAACCCAAAACAATATACATATCAAATCAAATATAATAAATTAAAAAATAGGAAAAGTAGGGATTGGTCCTGAGTAAATAGATAGACCTTAACTTCATCCGGTAGCCTAATAGTATATAAAGTAGGGATTGGTCCTGAGTAAATAGATAGACCTTAACTTCATCCGGTAGCCTAATAGTATATAAAGTAGGGATTGGTCCTGAGTAAATAGATAGACCTTAACTTCATCCGGTAGCCTTATGGTATATTTGGTAAAATTCTAGTTTCACGTACACAGCGACAAAAGGGAGGCGCCGTTGTAAAGGCATAGCTTCCCGACCAACTATGAAGATCAGGGAAATTGCTGGGTAAAAGACGTAACATAATGATAATAAACTACATTAACGACATTAGCCTAACCTAACAACCTTACCTAACCTAACCTAGTATTATGTAATAGCTATGGTGCCGCATATGGGGAGATTTTTTTTTTTTTTTTTTACAGTAGGTATAATTCCTTATAATGCATTTCCGCCGCTTTGGACATATATAGGAATTAAGTATGGTATATGACAACTCTAAAGTAGCCATAGAAATTTATGAGTATGCTGTGAAAGTGAAACTAGAATTAAACCGTATATTTTAGACTATGCCACTCCGTTCAAACCCTTGATTCCTTGAGCAAACTCCGCACATTATGCTTCACGAGAGCAGCCATATGTGTGGCCCAGCTAACTAAACTAAACTATGCTATGGAGAGATACACATTCAAATCGAACATGGCATAACTACAAAAGTACAATAGCATTACATCAATTAAACAAAACAGGGAAATAATGAAAAATCAATAAATATATAGACACCTCTGACAAGGAGTTTTCAGCAGACTCCCGCACTGTTAAACCAATGAGAAGCCTCCAAGCCCAGTCACCACCCATCGCTCCACCAATCACTGTGGACGTGGAGCATAACGCACTTAGCCTATACACCTGGCTTACAGTCATCGATGGTTAAATCTCTATGTATTATGTACAATCGCCTGCACTAATAGCTGGCATAGGCCTACCGGATTAGGATGAAGTTGAAAGAATGAACCATGGTTCAAACCAAGGAGTATATGTGTGGTTCAAGGTAAGGTTTCAGAATATTACATCAGTGTCAGAATTGTTCATTAAAATTCATACCGGTAACATTACCGCTGCAGACGATTGGACGATCGCCTGCAGTGCTTAGCATGCATTCTACTGAACTAGATACTATGACACAAGAGTGAAATATTATGAAACATTTTCCTGAGCCACATAGCATATCGAGTCGGTGTTTCCCTCAAAGTTTACGTTCTCGGTGTATCGTAAAACATTTCAATAACTACTTGTGCAGGCAAGTGTAGGTGCAATATATACATTATTTAAACATATATTGTATGCTACAGACCTGACAGCCACGGTGGTTCCTGGTCCACAGCATCAGTGGTGGTATAGGTAGCCTCAAGACAAAACAACCAACCCACTTCTATATTTCTAACACTGTTGTATATCTTCAGACCGCAGCCCTCAAATTATAACCACTCATTATCGTGTTCATATCCAGGTCGATATTCTTGTGACGTGACACGATAGTTGACCACTAAGTTCACATAACAACATCCACCATCACCAACCAACCCGCCGGCCGTCACCCCTCAACACTGACAAACATGACACCCACACCTTCACGCATGCGCAGTCACCACGGACTCACAAGCATAGAGTAAGAATACCTAAGAGAGGTGTCTTGGAATATCAGCCGTGTTAATAGTAGTTGGCCATTAATTACAGATTTGGCTGGAACCCTGCAATAGATGGCGGTAGCGCATAGCTCCTCCCTATCGCGGGAAAATACTTATGTCGTCTGTTTATTGACAGTTCCTCTCCCTTGCTGCAATGGTGTACACGTGTCTCGTGTAGAGTCTGTAGAAACTCATGTAACTTGTTTGCTATCACCATATCAGCCATAGTCATTATGAATACAATGATTTAAGAGTACACTGATATGCAAAAGCACTCAAAAGTATTGCCTACACTGAAATGTGAACAATACTCCATTAACCCCTTCTGTACCGTCGTCGTGTGTTATATTGTATTCTAGCAATAGCCTATGTAGACGATTTTATACAGCTTGGAAAGGATCTGTGGTAGTTAAAAGGGTTGATTGAGATAGTTCGAAGCCTTATAATTGCTAAAGATCCTTCCTAAAGTGAATACAATCGATTAGTAGGAGCCAGAATAAAATCAAAAGACGTCGTCGGTATAGAAGGGGTTAATTACATAGCTTACCAAGCTGAACCAAGCCTCCGTGATGATGTAAGGAGGCTGTGGTTGACCTTGAAAATATAGGATGGTTTGCAATGGATCATGAAGGCTGTTGATGATTATTTGATATTGACTAAATTTATTAACAATGAATGTAACCTATATGAAAAACTAATCTCAATTGAAGACAAGTATTTACATTGTAATATAAGTTACTAACTTGGAAGTACACAGCCACACTCAAACTTTGGTCAAACATATATAATATATATATAGGCCTATATATATATATATACAGTATATATATATATAAATCTATATATATATATCGTATATACAGTATACTATATATATATATATATATATATATATATATATATATATATATATATACATAGAGATGGAGAGAGAGAGAGAAGTAGTGTACCGGTACATATAATTACAAACAAAACCAGAATGGAGGGTAGCCTACATCCGTAGATTTATTCACGTTGAGTAGTTCTGGAACCCTGCAATAGATGGCGCTGAAAAAAAAATCGAAAATGGGTAACTGGCAACGTTTAGAGGCACCTTTTTATTAATAGAATACATAGGAAGACTCCTATCTCCTATACACAATCTCTGCTCACAAGGCGTCTGGGGCACACGAGTCATTTTTTAGTGGAGTGTGGCTATCACTTTGTTTTTTGGCAAGCAATTAGACATCCTAATTCATAATATGAATAAGGCAGCCAGCAGCCTCACATATTTTATTATAACACAACACGACATACCCGTATTCGTGGTATGAATAAGGAGGTCTCATTTCTTGTCAAAACCAAAGAGGCAGCCCTAATCCAGTAGTATCTGCTAACTTGTGTGCCGTGCATGGGAAACCTCAAGACAATAACACACATAACAAAGACACTCGTACAACTTCCTCTCTCTCCAACACCCCTTCTCCCCTCTCTACACTCTTCAGAAACATAGGAAAAAGTAGAATGTAGATACGAGGTGCCGTTGTAAAGGCTTATCCCTCAATACCTTCATCTGATTCGTGACAGTTTGAAGCCATTTTTCACTACATTTCAACACTTTCCTGTTATTTTCGCAATATATTGTTAACCATGTAGGAAGGGTGGGTACCATATTGAACAAAGATTCAGAACATTGATTGTTCATTTATGAAACCGAATATGATATCGTATAATTTTATTTTCTTAAAGATTGCAGCATATTTTATTAATTTCGTTCGTCAATATGTCGGGGCCTTCAGTTTATGCTCACGTAGTGCGCCCGCCTAGGGTTGCTCTGGGGCAGCATAATGTGCAAACATTATGCAGGAATGCTATTGGAGAAGGATTTAGATTAGTGATATTATCATGCCTAATGATCCTTGTATAATAATTATATTTATATTTTTAAACATGTATTTATTGATTTTGAATCAAGAAATGTGAAGCGATTTCATTGTTTGATGCTACTGGGCAAACATGAGTGCCTAAGTATGTCCCTGCTTGCCTAGGTTGCCTACTATAGTCCATTCATTATAGGTAGGCCACAAATATTGACCATTAACCTCTATGACACATAAACGAATAGAGGAATCAACCTAAATTTCTACCATAAGGGAAAAGTCAGCCAGGGAATAGGTGTGGACATTTACAGCCCGTTTGTTCTAGCCCTTTTTGAGTTACAGAGGTTAGGGGTCACGAATTCTGGCCCACCTATAATTAATAGACTATATACCACTATAAATATACTCAGCTGTATTGTATTAACCTTTATTATATATATATATATATATATATATATATATATATATATATATATATATATATATATATATATATATGCCTATATATATATATATACTGTATATATATATATAATATTATATCATCTTAGTCTATATAATGTCCTCACAATAAAGGACCCATCCATTATACACATTATAATGACATAAAGTGGATTATTATTATTATTATTATCATTTTTATTTTTATTTTTTAACCTAATGTATTCATTATTATAGTAGCAATCCCTGGACACCTTTATGATTTTTTTGTGTACAACGATAAACATGAAGATTATTTTAACTCCTCCCAGCGACGGCTACTGGCCGTCAGTAGATAAGTCACTCCCCAGTCCCAGCGACGGCTCGGAGCCGTCAATAATGTACTTTCCTTGTAACTACCTGTACAAGGCTCTACCTGGTACCACGACCGTTTGAGCACTGCTCTCGATATGGCAACACTTCTCAGCTTACATAAGACCCACTGAAGGTTTGGAGAGCCAGTCTTGCTTCATCTCTTGAGGTGGAAAGTTGTTCTATGTTGCCATTTTAGCCACAGTGCTTAGGACTGCAGGGGACTTTTATTACTGTATCATACGGTAGAGTACGGGTTAATTAGCAAAATTAGACGACATGACTTATTAATCAGTGCACAGAACCAATGATATATGTGTTTCATGGCATTACTTACAACATGACAATTAGAAAAAGTAGCTTCCAGCATGTTACCCTCATGCATTTGCCTCAATTAGTTCCTATTACCCCTTGTGTTTAGAGACCCTATAATAAATAACTATACTATACTATAGCCTATAGGGTCTCTACTTTGTTACCTCCTGTGAAGATGTGGCATGGTCACAGTGGTAGCGTAAGTATCAATGAATGAACGAGGCCCCAATCATACTGTAGCGACGGACGTGAGTGTTGGGTGTGAATGCCAGACGTCATAATGGGTGCCACTAGTATGTAAATAGGGGAGTGAATATAACATCGCCTCAAACAACATTTATTACATGTTAATACAGACTTCCAATAGGCATATAAATGCAGTCAAAAAATGGTGGATGTCGCAGTTAATCATCATATATCAGCCACCCACCACATCTTGCAAAGAGTGATACAATGAGCATAGGAAACTCCACAAGACTTAGTTCTCTCTCTCTCTCTCTCTCTCTCTCTCTCTCTCTCTCTCTCTCTCTCTCTCTCTCTCTCTCTCCTGCAGCACACCAGTGCCAGTAAATTCGAATGGATAATAAGCCGTAGGCTTGTGCATAAACCTTTAACCGGATTGTTGTTGTAATGGTTAGTGTTTACAAATGTGTGTGTAATAACCCAGGTTCGAATCCCGGTGAATCATTTATATGCTTTCATTAATTTTATTGGAGGAGTTTGATGTTGGGGTGAAATTAATACACAAAATAGCATAATGGCTCTCTCTCTCTCTCTCTGTTTATCTCTTGTGAGAGTCTCATTCATTAGCTTAGTAGGCAATTCTCCTGTGACGTCATCCACAATTTCTCTCTCTCTCTCTCTCTCTCTCTCTCTCTCTCTCTCTCTCTCTCTCTCTCTCTCTCTCTCTCTCTCTCTCCTGTCCTTTTCTTCTACTATAAACAGTTTATAGTTTATATTATATATATATATACAGTTTCCAGATAACCGGTCATGGCCAGGACTTGTATTGTAAGGGTTCACTTAATTCAACCCAAAATAAGTTAAAACCTCCCAGACAAACGATCACATCTACTTTATTGTTCACATAATCTTATATACTGTATATACTGTATATACAGTATGTATATATATATATATATATATATATATATATATATATACAGTATATATATATATATATAATATCTATATACTGTATATACAGTATATATATATATATATGTTTATATTTATATATATATATATATATATACTGTATATATTACCTGTATATATAATATTACCTGTATATATAATATATATATATATATATATATACAGATACAGTATATATATATATATATATATATATATATATACTGTATCTATAAAGCATGTATAATATATATATATATATATATATATATATATATATATATATATACTGTATATATATATATATACATATATATATATTATATATATATATATATATATATATATATATATATATATATAGACAGTATATATATATATTATATATATATATATATATATATCATATATATACTGGTATATATATTATATATATATATATATATATATATATCTATTATATATCTATATATATTATATATACAGGTATATATATACAGTATATATATATATATATATATATATATAGTATATATATATATATATCTCTATATATATATATATATATATATATATATATATATTATATATACAGGTATATATATACAGTATATATATATATATATATATATATTATAATATATATATATATATATATATATATACTGTATATACAGTATATATATATATATATATATATACTGTATATATATATATATATATATATATATATATATAATATATATATATACATACTGTATATACAGTATATACAGTATATAAGATTATGTGAACAATAAAGTAGATGTGATCGTTTGTCTGGGAGGTTTTAACTTATTTTGGGTTGAATTAAGTGAACCCTTACAATACAAGTCCTGGCCATGACCGGTTATCTGGAAACTGAAAAAGGACAAATGTCAATATCGAGGTTGTATGCGCTACTGTACTTGGAATTTACAACAAAAGTTTTACGTAAGACATTCTGTTTTGCTCTCGCTCTTGATTGGATAAGAACGTATGCAATGGATGTCTGCAAAAGGCCCACCCAAGGCAGATCCCGTTCACACTCAGTCCATTACGTCCATGTTCCTATTTAATTTTGTCTTGAAGCTCTCTATCGTTCTTGCTCCTTCCATAGCACTCGGTAGCCTATTCCACATATCCACAACTTTTACTAAGCCAATGCTTGCCTATATATTTTCTGAAACGAACTATATATAATTATAAATCATTTGTTCGAGTTCTTCTGCTATCACTGAACTTCAACGCATGTTTTCACTGAGCTTCAGTACATCTTGATGGTCCAGGACAGAGCGTCAAACCGGAGCAATTTTGTTTGAAGACTTGAATGAATACAAGAATGAATGCAAGACAACTAACATGCAATAGTATTGTTTTGGTCATGTTATCAATTGTAAAGACATAATTTGAACTAAAAACCACAATATCACCTTAACATTTACAATAGTAAAGACTACAAATTAAGGACTCGTCTTTCGTTTGACACCCTAATGTGGATATAAACAAATATATACTACAATTGCACGAAACCATCCAAACTTGGCGAATGTTGTCCACCAAATGACAGCCTAGCTCCCTGTCTGACCATTGGAGTCTGTCACATTAAGGGGGGTGACCTGCTTTTCTTCTCTCCTTTTCTCTCTTTTTCTGGCTTGTATGTACTCGGTCTCATTCAGCCTACTGTTTTAAGACGTTTATCCCCATCCAGGTGTCGATTTCTTCCTGGCGAGCGATTGCGAGCTAGCAATGTATGGAGTAATCCGGCTTCGCCGGAGAAATTTTTCTATCTAAAAATGTACACATTTAGCCTGCTGTCAAAAACATTATAAACACAAATGATGACGACGGGGATAAACGTCTTAAATTAGTAGGCTGAATGGGGCCGAATGGATACAACCTAGAGAGAGAGAGGGAGAGAAAAGGGAACACAAACATGAGGTGGCCCCCTTAACTCCTGACCTTTACAATCTCCACACAACCGTCAGTCAAGAAAAGATAAAAGGTTCTAATATTAGTTTTCCACAAACTCTGGTAACTGTTTGTATATATATACTGTATATACTCAGGCACATACCCCATAGCTGGTGGTGGCCGACTCGAGACAGAGCCCGAACCGGAAAAAAACACACATCTAGGTCGCCCAGGAGAAGACCCAGAGACCAGGGATCACTAAGGGCACTCCAGCACCCAACATCCCAGAGAAGTTCCGATCTCAGCAGGCAAACATGCAGCAGAGCACACCCAAGTGCCCGCCTACCACATATCCAGGCGCACCCTTCTTTATGTTAAGTACCAGCTCCCCAGGGCCAGGCGCTTGACGGACTATTATCTAGTCCAAATGGCGTCAGACCTCCTCTCCCAAACGACCGCGTTTTCACTCGTCTATTCACTAGCATTCTCATGAGTTGGTAACTTTTTCAGATCCTAAATTTGTATTAATTTTCGCTTTAACTTCCACTAGAGCTCGCGCGTATTGTGCTGCTCTCTGATACTCACGCACACACCTACAGTACGCTCTCCGTCTCTCTCTTATATACTGTATAATTATACAGTTGCCCACATAAGTTACGTTCCTCTCCAAGAACTTATACATACTGTAGAACTATAATTATACAGTTGCCCACATAAGTTACGTTCCTCTCCAAGAACTTATACATACTGTAGAACTATAATGCGCATGATTGAATTACGAGTATAGTTTCTTATGCAGTGATTAATTAACTTATCTGATCCGTAAAAGAAACCCCACTCCCACTTCATTCATACTATCACGACAAGGAGCATTATTGATGTTGGCATCTGTACATCTGTGGTCATTCATTCTGATACAATGTGTGCCTTAAGGGGAGATGGACCGTTTTTTCTGGTCCCCTTTCTTCCTCATGCTTATCCCTAGTAGTTTTGAGATATTAAGACGTTTGCCCCATTAGTTTGTCGATTTTAAGACCTTTCGCCTCATTTCTGTGTCAATATTTAGACTTTTCGTGCCCTTTAGGCGTCAATTTCTTTTCTGGCGAGCGATAGCGAGCCTATAGTTGTGGAGGAACCGGCTTTCGGCCGTGACATTTGTTTTTACTGAAAAATGTACAAATTAATCTTGAAGGGGGATGTAATGGATGTATTTTGTTTAAGTTTGATGGAGGTTAAGGGAGGAAGCTAAAACAATAATGAATATATAAATAAAAAGACCCTCCAAAATAACCACTGTCTCCTTTATGTACTAAACGAATATCTGAAGTTAAAATCTTTGGTAGGGGACTAATAAGAGGTTTCAATTCATGCAGAGACAACTTCGAAATTATATATATATGTTGTTGTTAAATTTATGAGTATTGGAATATATCCACTCACTCTGGCACCGAGTTAGTAAAACTTTATCAACCCCCCCCCCCCCCCCCCCCCTCTCTCTCCCGGAAACAGTTTAACCCAAGAACGGCGAAAAGACTGTTAAGAGGTTTTGGTTCCATTCCATACCCTCTATCACTCCTCCACATGTGTCAAAACCCCCTCCTTCCCTTCCTCTCAATTATCACCTATTTTTCCTCTTATTCCCTTGTTTATCGGTTTATATCCCAGGTGTTCTCATGCGCATATCTAGTGCATGGGGAGAGAGAGAGAGGCTTCAGTCTGCCTCTAGGCTTCGGAGAGAGAGGGTATACGTCTCGTTCGCCTCACACTTCATGACTGGAGGGTCGGCAATAATTTGTCTTTTTCACCCCCCAAAATACTATCCCCACTTGTTTTATTGCTGTTACATGTTAATATCTTCATATTAAACATAAAATAGGCGCATATGAATAAGTAATAACGATATTTATCGGAAAATTACGATTTTAGGCGGGAATGAAGCCTAATATCGTTACTTGGCGGTAGGCTGTGCACCACCAATAACTTGCGCTTAACAGATTAAGGGAGCAGTGGTTATTTTGGGGGGTCTATTTATTTAAATATTCATTTATTTTTTAGTTTCCTCCCATGACCTCCATCACAATTTAAAAATATCATCCATTAGATCCCCTTCAAGATTAATTTGTACATTTTTCTACCAAAAAATGTCACGGCCGAAGGCCGTTTCTTCCACAATTACAAGCTCGCTGTCGCTAGCCATGAAAAAATTACACCTAAAGGGCACGAAAGGTCTGAAGATCTCCAAACTAATGGGACGAACGTCTAAAAAACGACTTACGAATGGGGCTAAGCATTAGGAAGAAAGGAGACCAGAAAAAGTCCATATCCCCTTAAACAAATCTAGTATAATTGCCGACACCAATACACACAAATCACTGAAATGTTGCCATTGCTTTTCTATTGAGCAACAACCCGCAACCTTCGTACTAACTATTGGTAACTCTCCACAGCTCCCAATAGTTAAGAGGAGTGGGTTGCTTTTCTCTCATGCTTAGCCCCATTAGCTTTGAGATTGTAAGACGTTTGCCCCATTATTATGTCTTTTTTAAGACCTTTCGCTCCATTTTTGTGTCAATGTTAAGACCTTTAGTTCCATTTAGGTGTCAATTGTTTTTTCCTGGCGAGCGATAGCTTGCCTGTAATTGTGGAGAAACAGGCCTTCGGCCAGGAAATTGTTCTATCAAAAAAATATACAAAGTATTTTCCAAGGGGGATCTGATTTATGTTTGTTTTAAGTTTGATGGAGGTCTAGATAGGAAACTAAACAAATAATAAATATATATAACTAAATAGACCCTACAAAATAACCACTGTCGCCTTAACATGAGGTTGAGGAATGTAGTTTATAATAACAGAAGTAAGAAACCCCCATATCTGCAGTTTATAATAACAGAAGTAAGAAACCCCCATATCTGCAGTTTATAATAACAGAAGTAAGAAACCCCCATATCTGTAGTTTATAATAACAGAAGTAAGAAACCCCCATATCTGTAGTTTATAATAACAGAAGTAAGAAACCCCCATATCTGCAGTTTATAATAACAGAAGTAAGAAACCCCCATATCTGTAGTTTATAATAACAGAAGTAAGAAACCACCATATCTGTAGTTTATAATAACAGAAGTAAGAAACCCCCATATCTGCAGTTTATAATAACAGAAGTAAGAAACCCCCATATCTGCAGTTTATAATAACAGAAGTAAGAAACCCCCATATCTGCAGTTTATAATAACAGAAGTAAGAAACCCCCATATCTGCAGTTTATAATAACAGAAGTAAGAAACCCCCATATCTTCAGTTTATAATAACAGAAGTAAGAAACCCCCATATCTGCAGTTTATAATAACAGAAGTAAGAAACCCCCATATCTGCAGTTTATAATAACAGAAGTAAGAAACCCCCATATCTGCAGTTTATAATAACAGAAGTAAGAAACCCCCATATCTGCAGTTTATAACAGAAGTAAGAAACCCCCATATCTGCAGTTTATAATAACAGAAGTAAGAAACCCCCATATCTTCAGTTTATAATAACAGAAGTAAGAAACCCCCATATCTGCAGTTTATAATAACAGAAGTAAGAAACCCCCATATCTGCAGTTTATAATAACAGAAGTAAGAAACCCCCATATCTGCAGTTTATAATAACAGAAGTAAGAAACCCCCATATCTGCAGTTTATAATAACAGAAGTAAGAAACCCCCATATCTGCAGTTTATAATAACAGAAGTAAGAAACCCCCATATCTGTAGTTTATAATAACAGAAGTAAGAAACCCCCATATCTGCAGTTTATAATAACAGAAGTAAGAAACCCCCATATCTGCAGTTTATAATAACAGAAGTAAGAAACCCCCATATCTGCAGTTTATAATAACAGAAGTAAGAAACCCCCATATCTGCAGTTTATAATAACAGAAGTAAGAAACCCCCATATCTGCAGTTTATAATAACAGAAGTAAGAAACCCCCATATCTGTAGTTTATAATAACAGAAGTAAGAAACCCCCATATCTGTAGTTATAATAACAGAAGTAAGAAACCCCCATATCTGCAGTTTATAATAACAGAAGTAAGAAACCCCCATATCTTCAGTTTATAATAACAGAAGTAAGAAACCCCCATATATGCAGTTTATAATAACAGAAGTAAGAAACCCCCATATCTGCAGTTTATAATAACACAAGTACGAAACCGCCATACCTGCACTTTATCATAACAGAAGTAAGAAACCCCCATATCTGCAGTTTATAATAACAGAAGTAAGAAACCCCATATCTGCAGTTTTATATAACAGAAGTAAGAAAACCCCCATATCTGTAGTTTATAATAACAGAAGTAAGAAACCCCCATATCTGCAGTTTATAATAACAGAAGTAAGAAACCCCCATATCTGCAGTTTATAATACAGAAGTAAGAAACCCCCATATCTGCAGTTTATAATAACAGAAGTAAGAAACCCCCATATCTGCAGTTTATAATAACAGAAGTAAGAAACCCCATATCCGCAGTTTATAATCACAGAAGTAAGTAACCCCCATATCTGTAGTTTATAATAACAGAAGTAAGAAACCCCCATATCTGCAGTTTATATAACAGATGTAAGAAACCCCCATATCTGCAGTTTATAATAACAGAAGTAAGAAACCCCCATATCTTCAGTTTATAATAACAGAAGTAAGAAACCCCCATATCTGCAGTTTATAATAAGAGAAGTAAGAACCCCCATATCTGCAGTTATAATAACAGAAGTAAGAAACCCCCATATCTGCAGTTTATAATAACAGAAGTAAGAAACCCCCATATCTGCAGTTTATAATAACAGAAATAAACCCCCATATCTGCAGTTTATAATAACAGAAGTAAGAAACCCCCATATCTTCAGTTTATAATAACAGAAGTAAGAAACCCCCATATCTGCAGTTTATAATAACAGAAGTAAGAAACCCCCATATCTGCAGTTTATAATAACAGAAGTAAGAAACCCCCATATCTGCAGTTTATAATAACAGAAGTAAGAAACCCCCATATCTGCAGTTTATAATAACAGAAGTAAGAAACCCCCATATCTGCAGTTTATAATAACAGAAGTAAGAAAGAAACCCCATATCTGTAGTTTATAATAACAGAAGTAAGAAACCCCCATATCTGCAGTTTATAATAACAGAAGTAAGAAACCCCCATATCTGCAGTTTATAATAACAGAAGTAAGAAACCCCCATATCTTCAGTTTATAATAACAGAAGTAAGAAACCCCCATATCTGCAGTTTATAATAACAGAAGTAAGAAACCCCCATATCTGCCAGTTTATAATAACAGAAGTAAGAAACCCCCATATCTGCAGTTTATAATAACAGAAGTAAGAAACCCCCATATCTGCAGTTTATAATAACAGAAGTAAGAAACCCCCATATCTGCAGTTTATAATAACAGAAGTAAGAAACCCCCATATCTTCAGTTTATAATAACAGAAGTAAGAAACCCCCATATCTGCAGTTTATAATAACAGAAGTAAGAAACCCCCATATCTGCAGTTTATAATAACAGAAGTAAGAAACCCCCATATCTGCAGTTTATAATACAGAAGTAAGAAACCCCCATATCTGCAGTTTATAATAACAGAAGTAAGAAACCCCCATATCTGCAGTTTTATAATAACAGAAGTAAGAAACCCCCATATCTGCAGTTTATAATAACAGAAGTAAGAAACCCCCATATCTGCAGTTTATAATAACAGAAGTAAGAAACCCCCATATCTGCAGTTTATAATAACAGAAGTAAGAAACCCCCATATCTTCAGTTTATAATAACAGAAGTAGAAACCCCCATATCTGCAGTTTATAATAACAGAAGTAAGAAACCCCCATATCTGCAGTTTATAATAACAGAAGTAAGAAACCCCCATATCTGCAGTTTATAATAACAGAAGTAAGAAACCCCATATCTGCAGTTTATAATAACAGAAGTAAGAAACCCCCATATCTGCAGTTTATAATAACAGAAGTAAGAAACCCCCATATCTTCAGTTTATAATAACAGAAGTAAGAAACCCCCATATCTGCAGTTTATAATAACAGAAGTAAGAAACCCCCATATCTGCAGTTTATAATAACAGAAGTAAGAAACCCCCATATCTGCAGTTTATAATAACAGAAGTAGAAACCCCCATATCTTCAGTTTATAATAACAGAAGTAAGAAACCCCCATATCTGCAGTTTATAATAACAGAAGTAAGAAACCCCCATATCTGCAGTTTATAATAACAGAAGTAAGAAACCCCCATATCTTCAGTTTATAATAACAGAAGTAAGAAACCCCATATCTGCAGTTTATAATAACAGAAGTAAGAAACCCCCATATCTGCAGTTTATAATAACAGAAGTAAGAAACCCCCATATCTTCAGTTTATAATAACAGAAGTAAGAAACCCCCATATCTGCAGTTTATAATAACAGAAGTAAGAAACCCCCATATCTGCAGTTTATAATAACAGAAGTAAGAAACCCCCATATCTGCAGTTTTTGTTCCCCAAGTGCCCATTGCTGCGACACCAACCAGATGACTTCAACACCTGATTGAGATGTTAATGTTAAGCGGAATAAAATCAAAATCATCTGACAGTACCTGGCATGATATGAAGTGATTATTGTGGGATCGGAAAGGTTTAGTAAAGCCTTTCGTTATGAAATGGTTAAGGGAGCCCACCTCGTTTTTTGTTTTCTCTTTCTCTCCCTCTCTCCTTGGTGTGTATCCATTCGGCCCCATTCAGCCTACTGTTTTAATACGTTTACCCCCATCCAGGTGTCAATATTTTCTTGGCGAGCCAGCATATATATATATATACCGTATATATATATTGGTTTTGACAGCATGCTAAATTTGTACATTTGTCGATAGAAAAATGTCTCCGGTGAAGCCGGATTTCTCCATACAATACTGGCTCGCTATCGCTCGCCAGGAAGAAATCGACACCTGGGTGGGGATAAATGTCGTCAAACAGTTGGATGAATGGGGTCAAATGGATACAAGCCAGGGAAAACGAGCAAAGGAGAGAAAGATAAAAAAAGCCGGTGACCCCCGTAACGTGTTCTGGTTGGTGTCGCAGCATTTGTACTGAACTTCTGGATGTACAAAGTCCGAAAGAGACTTGGGCAATACACGTCCTGTGGCCTATTTCCTGCCATTATTCAGTTGTCAGTTTCCTGCCACAATTTCGCGCCATTATTCCAATTTCTGGCCATTACCACGGCCATTACGCGCCACTTCCCACAGTGTCAGAACGTGGGGGACACGGTCGGAATATACTGTTCTGTCACCCACGAATATTCATAGAGCTTTTGTTTCTATTTTTTGTTTTCTTGCCAGACACCACAATTTCCGAGAATTGTGGTGTCATGTGGTGTCATGTGGTTCATGAATATTGAACGTGTGTCACGAAGCGCTACGTCAAGTTGCCAGGGCTTCACATCTACCAATAACATATTGACAGTGCAGGCTCTAGTGCGCACAGCAAACTCTCGTGGATGGTACTGTGCATGGAAGCATTTAGTCATAAGTTAACCCTTTCAAGAGCCGATAACGCATCTCTTCTCTGTTGTATGGCTCTTATTAGAACATTGAATTCAGATTGAGAAGGGTATATGGAAGTTAAGAGGGTCATCCTCCTTTCAGGTCTTCGGTGAAACCTTTTCTATTGCACTAGACATATCGAAGGCCTTCGATAGAGTCTGGCACAAATCTTTAGTTTCTAGAATACCCTCCTTCGGTTTCTATCCCTCCATCTGTGCCTTTGTCTCTAATTTCCTTTCCGGCCGTTCCATAGCTGCGGTTGTGGACGGCCATCGCTCAATTCCTCATCCTATCAACTCCGGTGTTCCTCAGGGATCTGTCCTATCTCCCATTCTCTTTCTAATTTTCATAAATGATCTTCTCAACTGTACCTCCAGTCCCATCCATTCATATGCATATAACTCTACCTTTCACTACTCATTTAGTTTTCCTGGATGCCCCAGCCAGCAATCCCTCTAAGACAAACGTAATGAAGCTATGCAACACTTTTCTTCCGATCTAACTACTAGGCTATTTCCAATTGGGGCAGAGAAAACCTTGTTGCCTTTAATGCTTCCAAAACCCAATTGCTTCATCTTACTACCCGTTCAGAACTCCCAGAGGACTACCCCTTACAATTCAACAATACAAAAATCAATCCTTCATCTTCTCTCAATATACTCGGTGTCTCTTTTTCTTCTGCTCTCACTTGGAAGGACCATATTACCAGTCTTGCTAAGGCAGCCTCCCAGAAGCAGGGTGTGCTTCAAGGGGTTCCTTACCCCTCCACAGCTTCTTGCTCTGTACAGGGTCACAGTGTGTCCTTGTATTGAGTATTGTTCACATGTGTGGGGAGATTCCTCTCACACCGCACTCTTAGTAAAAAAAGAAAGACAAACATTTTGTATCATTAACTCCCGCCCACTCACCAACTCTCTGCAATCTCTCTCTCTCTTCTCCGCAATGTTGCATCTCTCTCGCTTTTCTATCGCTACTGTAATCAGCAATGATCCTCAGAGCTTTCCCAGTGTATACCACCTCCTATGCGTAGGGTACGTTGTACCCGTCTTGCAACACAATATCACCCCTACTCTGTGCAACTCTCCAACCCAAGAGTGAAACGCTATTCTCAGACTTTCTTCTATTCAACTGCTGAGCTCTGAAACTCTCTCCCAGAATCAGTCTTTCCCTCTTCCTATGACTTAAATTGCTTCAAACTCCGCGTGTCCAGGCATTTTGGCTCGAACGTCCCTTGATTTTGGCCCTGTCACTCTTTCAACTCTGGGGGAGGCACTAGATACAGGCAGTTCTGCTTTTTGTCTCCCTCACTCATATTGAAAACAAGACAATACTTCACCCTTATAATACCCACAGATCCTTCCTGAGATCGTCATATGATAGCCAGATTATACTGCAACAATTCGTAATAATCTTCAAAGAGTTAATTCAAGCAAACATTGGCAGTGAAGGGTTTTGGTGCCACTGTATCATGGCATTAATCACTATATGCAATAAACCATTAATATGGTCCTAAGTTCAAGAGACTTTAAAGGGGTAGTGCTTGGTTTTTGCTCTATATATTTATTTATTAATATATTTTTGAGTTTCCTCGCTATACCTCCATCAAGCTTAAAAACATACTCTCTAGATCCCCTTTCAAGATAAATTTGTAAATTTTTTCCTCTAAAATTACAGGCTCGCTATCGTTCGCCAGGAAAAAAAATCATCACCTAAATGGCACGAAAGGTCTTATTATTGACAAACAAATTGGGCGAAAGGTATCAAATTCGCCAAACTAACTGAAAGGACGTCGTAAAATCTCAAACTAAAATGCTAAACTTAGGGGAGAAAGGGGTCCCGAAAAAGCAACTACCTCTCCCTTAAACAACAAGAGACACAGACCACGAATTAAGGGGAGGCAGTTGTTTTTTCGAGTCCTCCTCCTCCCTCATGTTTAGCCCTATTAGTTATGAGATTTCAAGACATTCGGCCCATTAGTTTGGCGATTTTCAGACCTTTTGCCTAATTCCATTGCTAATATTAAGACCTTTCGTACCATTTAGGTTTTGATTTTTTTCCTGGCAAGCGATAGCGAGCCTGTATTTGAAGAGGAATCGGCCTTCGGCCAGGAAATTTTTCTTACCGAAAAATATACAAATTGATTTGGAAGGGGGGTCTTGTGTTTTTTTAAAAAGTTTGATAGAGGTTTAGAGAGCAAACTAAACCCCCTCCTTTAACCATTGGGCCGAACCAGTAAATTATGCTGCACAATACTGTCTGAGCTCCCTTAACTAGCTAGGAAGCTTGTAATCTAATTTAATGCTGACAGTGAAGGAGTAATTGTTCCATAGAGCGTCATTTATTGTTCCATAGAGCGTCATTTATTGTTCCATAGAGCGTCATTTATTTTTATTCTGGCTACCGTTAACCCCTTCAATACCATTATGTAATTTTCATCATATTTAGGTTATCATCAGACAATGTTCTTTAGTTTATAATCTATGGGTAAATATGATCTCAATGAACCCTCTTAATAACATAGACCCTTTTTAAACTGCATAACATCATCTTATGTTAGCCAGAATCAAAGGTATGAAGGCGTTATGGTGCTGAAAGGGTCAAACCATTTAACTAAGTTTAGCAAGAATCTCTGGGAATATATGTGATGCACTATGATAATTATAATATATGTGATGCACTATGATAATTATAATATATGTGATGCACTATGATAATTATAATATATGTGATGCACTATGATAATTATAATATATGTGATGCACTATGATAATTATAATATATGTGATGCACTATGATAATTATAATATATGTGATGCACTATGATAATTATAATATATGTGATGCACTATGATAATTATAATATATGTGATGCACTATGATAATTATAATATATGTGATGCACTATGATAATTATAATATATGTGATGCACTATGATAATTATAATATATGTGATGCACTATGATAATTATATATATGTGATGCACTATGATAATTATAATATATGTGATGCACTATGATAATTATAATATATGTGATGCACTATGATAATTATAATATATGTGATGCACTATGATAATTATAATATATGTGATGCACTATGATAATTATAATATATGTGATGCACTATGATAATTATAATTAATGTCAAATACCTTTAACTCTTACATGCTTTATCTAAGTTCAGTAAAATTGCTTAAGGTACCCCACCTCGCATTTTTCTCTTTCTCTCCATCTCAATTTGGCTTTTATTCATTCGGCCCCATTCAGCCTACTGTTTAAAGACGTTTACCCTCATCCAGGTGTTAATATTTTCCTGGCGAGCGGTAGCGAGCCAGCATATCTATATTATTGTTTTGGCAGCAAGCTAAATTTATACATTTTTCTATCGAAAAATTTCTCGGGCGAAGCCCGATTCCTCATTACAATGCTGCTGGCTAGCTATCGCTTGCCAGGGAGAAATCGACACCTGGATGGGGATAAACGTCTTAAAACAGTTCGCTGAATGGGGTCGAATGGATACAAGCCAGGGAAAGAGAGAAAATGAGAGAAAGATAAACAAAAAGCCGGTGACCCCCCTTTAGTGGGGCGGTTTACCTAGGATATTCAAACCTATTGTGCATTTTTTGATAAAAGCACCAATTTTAGCACAGAGGTAGAGCACTATATTATGAACAAATTTGGATGTGGAGCCATCGCCCAACTGCCCCCTGGCGGCCGAGGCGGCCATTTTCCAAAATGGCCGCCATGTGGCTGCCGAGGAAGACTTATAGGTGAATGAGATGTACTGAGTAAATGTGCAGGAAAAAATTATTGTCTTGAATCTGCAATGTTGTGCAAACATTATGTTGCGTGTTGTTGCTAATGTAGGGTAGCACTTAACAACAAAGAAAGGTGCCCATGTGTTTTTAGAATCTTATCTTATTATCGATTTATTGAATTATTCATAGATTAGCATAACAACCATGACAAACATCTCTCAATTGAACATGTCCTAATTCACTTGGATTCTGAGTGCTCCTTCCATACAACTTTGTCATTTTCCATTTCCAGAACAATGTCGAAGAGCTTCAAACTCGTTGAGCCTCGTGGTGCAGAAGCAGCTCCGTCTACCTCCGCCCAGCCAGCAACAGAGACAGACTGGTCATTATGCTTCATATGCCAAGAAACTACGCCAGAGTTGCTGACAAGTCCATCCTAGAATACACGCCAAGACAAGGGGAGCAGCTACAGCATTCTCGCTGGACATCTGAGAAGGTTCAATGGGCTTGGATTGCTCCCCTAACACTTGTCTGTTGAGCCGATTAGATGAAGGCAGTGGCGTTGAAGCAGCATTGAGCACCAACAATGCACGATACCACAAGACCTGCAGGCTGAGGTATAACAAGACCAAGTTAGACAGAGCTGAGAAGAGGCACCTGAAAATAGGCGCCGACGAAGAAGAGGAAGTTGTTGCCCGCAAGCGAACTCGATATCTGTCACGACCATCAAGTACTGAGACGAAACACCAAGAAGTGAAATGCTTCTTCTGCGGAGAAGCTCCTGGTAGTGGTAGTATAATGATAACAAACATAAAGGAAAGAAACACATAATTAGATACCCTATAGTAACGTATACAGGATACTAACGGATACAGGATATAATGCAGTGTTTTTTGGATATGCATTCCGTCTACGATGGCGGAGGTATGCGCTCTTCCGATCACCTCCTAATTTGAATCGCTTCTTATTTGGCACATATTCTATCTGCCCACTAAATTTTGTGAAAATCAGTTCATAACTTGTTGAGCTATCATGTATAAAGACACACAGACAAACAGACAAATGGAGGATAACATAACCGCCCCACTTTATTTGGCGAAGGTAATTGCCTCAGCTCTCTCTCTCTCTCTCAAAGAAAAAAAGGAAGGTTGGCCAGACCCAGAGATCAATGGAACCAATTACTGGCTGGTTATAATGTGATCAAGGCCCCTTGTTCTATAAATGTACAAGCATTTCTTATGTTTTCTTATTATGGCTACCAGTGGAAGATTATATTGAGCTTAGGAGGTGCCTGCATTAGAGAGTTAGTTGATAGTGCCTTAACCTCTTCGATTCCTAAAGGTTCTTCTTAAGTCAAACGGAATCACTTAACGGTAGCCAGACAGATAAGCGATCATTGCATTGAAGAGATTAGACCTTTCAGCAACAAGGTGTAGTTTGTTGTTATAATCCTGCTAACACTAGACGACTTTATACAGCTTAGGAGAAACATCAAACATTCAAATATATTAAAGCTGTCTCAATTTACGTTTGTAAAAATAAAGTTAAATAAAAGGCAGCTGAACGCCAAAAAAAAAAAAAAAAAAAAAAATTGAGTAGATTACCAATGGCTTCCGTCCTGTCTACTAAACCTTCCCATGTTTGTTGGCCGATACTGGTTGGTTAAATACTGATTACTGACCCTTGCTGTTTAACCCGTTTAATAACATGACGCATTGGTTTATATTTAGGCTGACTACCTTAACCCTTATTTAGCGGGCTAGGTGGTCTATTTGACCGTAGCGCCCAGCGGGGTGTTTTTAGCCTAAATAGGGTTGTTTACGTGATCATGTTCATGCCTAAATAAGACCCAGAGCATAAAACTAGTATCTATCCCTGAAAGGGCATAAACAGAGCTTTCCAATGACACCCCAACCATCCTTGTACGACCACTGCTTCTCTTGCAACGATCGCACAACACGAGTGCAAAAACCATGTAATTAGGTACTTTCCCTACATAATTCCCTGTGTAGCGAGTGCGAGAAGGTAGAGGAGGGTGGGATTCATGTCAGTAGGTCCGCCGCGGTGGTCTGGAGCAGTCATACGCTTGCTACGCTCCTCCCACCACTCATCTCTCTCTCTCAGCAACATTACGTGGTGAAAATGGCACACGACATAAGTTGTGAACCGCCACTTAGTCCATATTTATTTCACACGACATAAGTTGCGCGCCGCCAATTAAGGGTTAAAGCTGGTATCACTCGAGCGCCTTTTCTCTCAACATTTATTCTTAGCACTGGTCTGGCAGCGTAGGAGTTCCACATTTAAAATAGCTCGGCTACCTAAATGCATCTATAATCAGTCTAGTATCCGATACAAATGCATCTATAATCAGTCTAGTATCCGATACAAATGCATCTATAATCAGTCTAGTATCCGATACAAATGCATCTATAATCAGTCTAGTATCCGATACAAATGCATCTATAATCAGTCTAGTATCCGATACAAATGCATCTATAATCAGTCTAGTATCCGATACAAATGCATCTATAATCAGTCTAGTATCCGATACAAATGCATCTATAATCAGTCTAGTATCTGATACAAATGCCAAATATTCCAGAAATGTTGCCAGACACATGTTGACTAAAAAAACTCATGTGATACCGGCTTTAGACGATTTTCTTCGGCTAGAAAGAGCCTGTTGAAGTTAGAGGGTTGATATATAACGTACAGTACCCTATTATTGCATATAGGTCCTTCTTAAGCCTTGTGAAATCGTTTGTCGGTAGCCAGAATGAAAGGTAATTGAGAGTATAGCCTAGTATTGTAAAGAAATCCTGTGACCATGAACCCGCTGCCCCTTCATTGTCGGGTACAAATACATTATGATAAAATAATAAATACTAATACAATAATATAAAATATATATACCGGTATATATATAATAAAGAAAGATAATAGTAACAAAATAAAGGAAATTCCCGGATTGCTGGCAGGTTAATTCATAATCCCTGTCCCCTGTCCTCAGGTCAGGTCAGGTGAAGGTATTGAGGGATAAACCTTTACAACGGCACCTCGTATCTACATTCTACTTTTCCTATTTTTCTGAAGAGAGTAGAGAGGGGAGAAGGGGTGTTGGAGAGAGAGGGGAGAAGGGATGTTGGAGAGAGAGGACGCTGTTGTGGTGGCTTTGTTGTGTGTGTTATTAGTCTGTATAGGTCATCGAGGTGTCCACCGATCCATGGTTCCTTCAAATTCCCTGGAAATGCTGACACAATTAACTCCTTCTGTATCGGTGACGTATATTTAATTTTATTTCAGTTACATTTAGACGATTGTATGAAGCTTAGCAAGATTATTATGGTAGCTATAAGATAATTATTTGAGATAGTCTGTAGCCTTTCCCTGGGTAGACGACCTTCCTAAGCTGAATAGAATCGTCTAATAGTTGTCAGAGTATAATGAAAAGAACGGCGCCGATACTGAATGGATTAATGGCTTATCTCATAAGAGATCAATGCCATGATAGAATGACAGCCAAACCCTTCACTGCCAACGGTAGGTACAGGTTAACTGCTTATTATGCAGGTTATAGATACCCCCCCCACCCCCCCACACACACACACATACATACATATACACACACACACACACACACACTCTTTCCGACCTGGGCCAGGAAAAGACATTTGGGCAAGCCTCCTAACGGCGTAGCCTCTGTTCACCTAACAGTATAAATAGGAACCTGGTATAAGTGGACGAAGTTGTGGCGACCCCTCTGGGGGTTAGTGGTCTGTTACAAGGTGAGAAGAGTATCGTATAGTTCAACCTAAGCCTTCGGGTGAGACTGGTACTGTACAGATCAACCCAAGCCTTTGATTTCAGATGTCGCCAATTGACTGATAACAGACTACACTCACATCCACAGCCAACATCCACAGCCAACGATACACTAACAAATGAAATGCACTTCACGCAATACATTCCCAGTTAAGGAGGCGCGATAATAATGAGCTGAAGCTCGCATTGCGTGGAATCACCTAGACAAACAAGTTCGGTGAATTGCACACACACACACACACACACACACACACACACACACACACACACACACACACACACACACACATATAAAGGAAACACCGAAGGTGAGCCTCGCTACACAATTCACAACACACAATTTACCCTCACCGTTCACACACTATCTGGACAGAGGGAAACATACTGGTTACAATAAAGTCCATGCTTACTGAAGAGTGTAGTGTAGTGTGATGGTGCAGTGGTGGGTGCTAGTACAGTCGGCCTAATAAGTGATGTTTCAGCACCAAGTATATTTTGATCAGTAGATGGTATCAGCACTTTCTAAACATTAATTCATCATTTCGAGTGAGATATGCAAACATGTTCTTATCTTTACACATCCTATTCAATATCTGACAGACACTAATACAGCACAGAGCGAGCCAAACGTAATGACAGCTGAGACATGATTTATTAGCGCGACTGTACCAAGGGGTTTGTGTAAATAATTAACCCCTTCACCACCGTTACGTAATTTGTATCATATTCTGGTTACCATTAGATGATGTTCTACCTATACGACTCAAATGGGTAAATACGGTCTCAATAAACCCTCTTAGTAACGTAGGTCCTTCTTAAACTGCATATACTCATCTTATTTTAGTCAGAATCCAAAGTATAAAGATGTCATGGTGCTGAAGGTGTTAGAACGAAAGGCAGACAACGACACGGAACAATGTATATTATTCCAGTGCATACAGATAAAGGATGGGGGGGGAGGGAACATGCTGGTACAAATAAAGTCCATGTTTACTATAGAGGTATAAGTGTGGTCTGGGGGGCCACACTACCTCTGGTCAATAATTTAAAAGAAAGGAAAACAACACCATGGAACAGTGTAATTTAGCCTATGACAGTGTATTCCACAAAGCCCACCGAAACGCCAAATAAATACCCTCATTGTTCCCTGATTAAACAGCACTGTATGAATATTCCCATTTTCAAAATGTGCTACAGGGGGACAATGCCTAGTGAGTTCATTGCTCAATAGGTGGCATTCTGAGAGTGGAGCATGGCAGCATCAGATATGGGGCTGCTTCGAGCCGTGAGTGGGCAACTAGGCCCCATTCATCCTGCGAAGGCAAGATGGCAGGGGCTGGTTGCAGCTAAAAGTGCTTCACATGTCTCACCCCATAGACTGGAACAAGACCTCACGGGCTTCACCGTTCAATGATTAGTGGTTGAATGTACAGGGTCTCAGCCTATGCCCGAGAGGGAGTAGTTAGAATATAGAAGAACAAAGATAAAAATATTAGTATATTTATTCAGTTTTAGATTATTTTACTTAAGATTATGGAGTTTGTTAAAGGTTAAATAGAGAAACTTGTAGTTGTTAAACAATAGGTGTCTGATAAAGTTGTACCGTGCCTCTGTCTTAATTCACCGCCCAAATGTCAAGTTGGTAGAAGGACTTTATAAAGTTTTGGCCACCCTGCTGCCTTTTAAACTTCCCGCTAACAAATGTTTGGGGGATATGAAAGTGTAAAATCTATTTCGAATTAAAAGAAAAGTGTATATATTTTGTTTTGTCAGATTTGATGCACCACTTCCTTCAATTACGAGTGAGAGAAACTACAGTCGGTTTCATTTCTACAGACAATAAATTTAATCCCTTAGCAGCTAATTTCTCGATCTATCTATTGCCTGATGCCGCGATCCCCGAAGGGATGGCCACGAACGAACCACCCCCATGCACCTCTGTCCCCAGTCAGTCAACACCCATCCTCCCAACCAGCACTGCCTTTATCCATATACTTCCTCACTCCATCCTTCCACCTCTCTTTCGGTTTACCTCTCCCTCTAAGTCATTCCACCTCGCTCTCGTACACCTTCTTAGTCATTCTCTCGCTTCCCATACGTTCCATATGGCCTAACCATCTCAAGGTGTTCCTTTTCACACTATCCAGCACATCTACCTCCTCACCACACCTCCTTCTTACTTCCTCATTCGTCTGTCTCTCCCTCCATGTAACTCCGCACGTACTTCTTAAGTAACTCATTTCCACCCCTCTCACTCTTGGTCTGAGTCTCTCCACCAACGTCCATGCTTAACTTCCGTAAGTCATTGTCGGGATTATCACACTGTCATGCAAGGACTTCTTCACTTCCATACTGACCCCCCTATTTCTTGTTACTGCTTTCAGCGTTCCTTCAACCCTCTTTCCCTGTTGCACCCTCTCCCACACTTCTTCATCCATAATCCCATCTTTACTCAACACACTGCCCAGATACTTAAATGAGCTGACAATCTCCATAGCCTGACCATTCAACTTCACCTCAAACTCTGTGTACTCACCCCTTTCGAAGACCAAAACCTTGCTCTGCCCCGCATTTACCTTCAGATTTCGTTTTTCGCGCACTGTTCCAAACACATTTACCAGACCCTGCAACTCCCTTCATTATCGCTCATCTGAAGTGTATCATCAGCAAACAGTAGAGGTAGCTTCCATTCACTTCCCTCCCTTATCAGCGATACACCAACATCCCCTGCTCCTCCTTGTATTTCTTTCATGACTCCATCTATATATACAGTACAGTAAACAACCACGGGGACATCACACACCCCTGTTTCAACCCAACATTCAGATCAAAGAACTCGCTCTGCTCATTTTCCACACGTACTGCCACCATTACGCCCTCATACATGCTCTTCACTGCTTTCAGCAACCTCCAATCTACTCTGTATATTGTAAGTGTTATCCACATACCTTCTCTATCCACTCTGTCATAGGCCTCCTCCAACAGCTTTTGTTACTTCTCCAGATATTTCTGCACAACACAATTCAGGGTAAAAATCTGATCTACACATACTCTTCCCTTCCTAAAACCGCCCTGCTCGTCACCTATCCATTTCTCCGTTTTCTCTCTCACTCTTTCAATCACTACCTTACTGTACACCTTCCCTACTACGCTTAGAAGACATATTCCTTGGTGGTTACCACACACTCCTCTTTCCCCTTTACACTTATATAGGGAGACTATTATGCCTGTCTTCCAGTCATCAGGTGCACTCCCCTTCTCCCATGCTAGTTTGCACATTTTCCATACCCATTTGATCACTATCTCACCACCATACCTCAGCATTTCCCCAAACACTCCATCTATTCCTGGTGCTTTCCCCAACTTCACTCTTTTCATGGCTTCACACACTTCTGACCTCCTAATCCCCACCTCCTCCTCCACTACTTCTCTTCTTCTCCCTCCCATACCCCATCCAACTATGTTTGCTGGCGCTTCATTCCTTACATTTAGCAATTTGTTGAAGTACCCCTCCATATTTCGACTTTCTCTTGCTTCTCGGCTAGAACTCGCCCATTCTTAGCTTTCACACCTTTACTATTTCCCTTGCTACCTTCCCTAACTGTCTTGACTTCTTTCCAGAACAGCTTCTTACACTCAGATTCCTTCCAAATTCCTCATCTACTCTTCTCTACTCTCCCACCACTCCATCAACATTCTTGTCACCCACCTTCCCATTCATATCCCCAATCAGAAATATTCTTTCGTTCTTGCCAAACTTATCCAGGCACGCCTCCACATTCACCCAGAACTCTTTCACTCTTACAGGTTTATCCTCTGTCGGAGCATACACACACATAATCACCCACGTTTGTATTCCTACTTTCATAATCACCCACACAATCCTTGAACCCATAGACCCATTGTCTCTTACACGCTCCTTCCATTTGTTACTTACAAACAAACACGCACCTTCTCTCGCTGCTCCCTCACTCATTCCAGCACACACACCCATTCCACACTCCCACTCTCTCACATCTGTACCCCTCCATTTGGTCTCAGTCATTCCACATACATCCAGCCTCGCATTCACCAACACTTCCAGGACCTCTCTCATTTGTGTCATCATTCACGCCTCTCACATTCCATGTCGCTATTCTAAGATTGTCCATAGTCGGTCAGGATTCATCAACATAAGGTCCGTCCACATCCGAGGCTGTTCATTCGTTCTTCGTTGCGTAAGTATTTTTCATGGGTGGAAGGTCGCAAGCCCACCGACTCAACCTCTTTAGTCGCCTCTTACGACACGCAGGAGGCACGTGGGGCACATTCTATTCTCTTACCCCCAGGAGGGGTAAGGGAATCGATACTTAATGGAAAAATATGAAACTACTATGTCTCTGCATCATATAAAGACCAAGTTTATATAATTAGCACCATATTTCACTACACAATCTTCAAAATAACAGAAACCTTGATGGGAACTTTGCAATTTACCGTCAGTTAAAAAGAAGCAGAGTATAGCCTATTGAATCAAACCCTTGTAAAGCTCAAGAACATTAGTGGTGTACTTTGTCAATTACCAAAGAACACCATAACTCTTGAATATTAATCTCTATAACTCACAAATCAAGCTAATATTTCTACCATTTGGGAAGGGTCAGCCAGGGAGTAGGTGTGGAAATTTACAGACCTCTTGTTCTAGCACCTTTTGAATTATTGGGGTTAGAGTTCACGATTTCTGGCCTACCAATTTGGAACAGGATAGTGTATCTTTAATAAAACCTTTGTTGTAGGGATCCAGACCATTAGCGGTGTACTCCAGCACGATATTGGCATTATTCTTTTTTAACCTCTTGAGGACCATGCCACGTTTTGGCGGCTTGTTCTGGCTATCAGTAAACTATTTATTCAGCTCAGGGTGGACATTTGGGAGGTAAAGAGTTAATTGAGATGGTATTTACCCCTTTGATTCCTGGATATCCTTTTCAGCATAGGGTGAACGTTTGAAGCTAACGAATTAATTGAGATGTTATTTACCCCTTTGATTCCTAGATATCCTTCCTAAATTGCATATACTCGTCTAATGATAACCAAAATATAATGTAAAAATCGCCTTATATCTTCAAGAGGTTCAATTACCAAAGAGCCCCATAAAGCTGTCGGGGCTCTGCGGAGAAGAAGCTTTTATTAGGAGGGATAGTTGGTATCACCTCTAGGGTACTGAAAAGCTATCAGAAGTACAGTCTTATTCCAAATATGGTTCAAACACTAATACTAATGTTCTCATCTCAATTGTGTTTATATTTTTATTTTATACGCAAGTATTACAACTTTTCTTTCAGTGTGTGTGTGTGTAATTCACTCACTTGCTTGTTCGTCAAGGGGAATCCACGCAATGTGAGCTAAGCTCATTATTATCGCGCGTCCTTAACAGGGAATGTATTGCGTGAAATGCATGTTAAGTGTTTATGTATCGTTGGAATGGCTGTAAATGTGTGTGTAGTCTGTATTTTAGCCAATTGGCGACATCTGGAAACGAAGGCTTAGGGTTAATCTGTACGGTACCATTCTCACTACGGTACCAGTCTCACCCGAAGGCTTAGGTTGACCAGTAGCTTAGGTTGACCAGTACGATACCCATCTCACCTTGTAACCGATCACCAACCCCAGATGGGACGTCACAACTTCGTCCACTTATACCAGGTTCCTATTTATACTGGTAGGAGAAAAGAGGCTCCACCGCTAGGAGACTTGCCCAAATGTCTCTTTCCCGCCCGGGTCTCGAACCCGGGACCTTCTGGTTGTGAGCCAGACGCGCTATCAGTTACGCCACGGGGATGTGTGTGTGTGTGTGTGTGTGTGAGAGAGAGAGAGAGAGAGAGAGAGTTGTGTGTGTGTGTGGGGGCGGGGGGGGGGGGGGGATGATGCTTAATAGCAGTTGGTCCCATGATGATTACATTAACCGTTCCAGTCCACTGTTCTATTAGTCTAGTCATTCTGGCGCAAATTTGGCCAAACCCGTCACTAATTGCAAAAGAAACAAGTTTTATTTGGTGGACTGAGGAGTTAGAAATAACATATCAAAAATCCCACTTAGTCCAAATATTGGAATATGCTAAATTTTACCATTGAAAATTGTATATTTATGAGCCAGTTTTCCTGCATACATCATGACGCACCTCGGCCAATTTTCACAGTAGGAATCTAAAATGTGTACCTAACCTTGGTTTTCAAAGCTAATCTTTCATAAAAAAACATGATGTGGAGTACCACAAGGATCTATTCTTGGTCCCTTATTGTATCTTTTGTATGTCAATGATATTGCTAACATATCTTCATAATTATTTCCGCTCTTGTTTGCCGACGACACGAACATATTTTTGAGTGATACCAATTTAGACAATTTAATAATTACAAAGAATACTGAACTTAACAAATTATATGAATGGGTTAATGTGAACAAATTATCTTTAAACATAAATAAGACAAATTACATGATTTTCCATACGAAAGGCAAACCAGTGCGGACTAATTTGTTTGTGAATATACACAATGTACATTTAAAACAAGTAGAAACTACCAAATTCTTGGATGTAATTGTGGAATCAAAACTGACTTGGAATGAACAAATACGAAACATTAGAATTAAAATATCTAAGGGCATAGGAATACTAAGTAAGGCTAGGAAGTTACTCAACTCATCAACATTGGCAACTTTATATAATAGCTTTATTTATCCTTATGTGACGTATGCCATTGAAGTGTGGGGTGGTGCCAGTAACACACATTCAGTCTCTTGTTAGGGTTCAAAAGAAAGTAATTAGGTTGCATCTGCTGATTATAGAGAACACACCAGTCCATTACTTAAACAGTTAAAATTGCTACCATTTCCATGAGTGTACGAGTTTTGCATGGCGAAGACAATGTACAAATTTATGAATAATGTGACACCTGAAGCTGTGAGTGACATGTTTGTAACGAATGAAGCTATAGGGGAGGTGTGGTGGAGTGGTCTTGCCACTGGCCTGGTAATCCAAAGGTCCCGGGTTCAAATCCCGATGTATCAATGGGAAGATATTATTGGGATGGAATTTGTGCTCTACCTAGTATCAGTGCATTACCAAAAGCCCACCGAAATGTCAAATAAAATACCCTCATTGTTCCCTGATTAAATAGCACTGTATGAATATTCCCATATTCAAAATATGCTATAGGGGTGCAATGCCTGGTGAGTTATCTGCTCAACAGGTGGCGTTGTGTGTGTGTAAGTGTGAGAGTCCGAGTGTAGGGGGTGAGACAGTGAAGCACGGGAATGAGGTGGCTTCAGAGATGGGGTCATTTCGGGCCATGAGTGAGCACCGTGCTTCATGTGAAGGCAAGATGGCAGGTGCTCGTTGTACTCTACGTGCTCCACATGTCTCACTCCCTAGACTGGAACAAGACCTCACAGGCTTCACTGTTCATTGTAAAGCGGTGAATGTTAAGGCTCTCAGCCTATGCCCGAGAGGAAGTAAGTTGGAATATAGAAAAAAAAAAAAAAAATCTTATCCTACTAGACAAAGATCTCTCATACACGTGCCAAGAGGAAGAACTAGTATGGTATACCGTACATTTAGATATATGGGAACGAATATATGGAACACTTTGACAGGAAAGGTAGATAACCATTGCTCTTTTATCATATATAAAAATAAATTAAAACCATATATGTTTGATAATTAAGATAATATAACTACAGCGTTACCATTGAATCAGGTAAACAATTAGATTATATTATTATTATTATTAGTTAACCCGTACAGCCCCAGCGACGCGTCTGACGCGTCGGCGATGTATGTACCGCACAGCCCCAGAGACGCGTCTGACGCGTCACCCTAATTGCGCCGACCGTAACCTCAGGTGTAGCCACTCAAGAGGGCTCAGATTTGTATGGGAACTGTGTACGTATCCCACGCAACCGTGCCGATGGTTGAAAACTCTCAAACTCCACGTGCGTGTGCGCGAGCGCGCAATAACCTGTTTTTTTGGGATAATTGCCTTCAATTTTTTACTCTTGTAAAATCCGTTTTCGGGGGCTCTGTAGGACCATTTTTAAAGCTTTTTGAGCGGTTTTTCGTGGTTTTTCCTTCATTCCTAACCCATTCGCTATTGTTTCTGGAATAAAACCATTTTTTGAAAACCGGCCGGGTTCTGGTGCGCAAACATTACAAAACTAGCCGGGGCTCCACGGGTTAATATTGCTTTTATTTTGTATTATTATTATTATTATAATAATTATTATTATTATTATTATTATTATTATTATTATTTATATTATTAATACATATACAGTACCGGTATATATAATTTTTTTTTTTTGTATTAGTATTGTTGGTATTATTAAGATAATTCTCACCATTCAGTTCACTATTTTCTTTATTTCATAATGCACCATTTTCTTGCCGTTTGCCTGCCTAATAACGAATGTGTTGTAGCTGTGTAGAGAACATATATACCATAGGGTATCAAGTCCTCATTTGTTATGGAATGTATACAACATAATGTAATATGTGGTTGTATAATGTACAAACCTTTCATGACAAATAAAATATTTTGAATTGAATTTGAAAAATTTCGAATGGATGCAGTCATATTTAAGGCCACTTTTAGAGGTAAGCCCATGGTTTAACCCTTTACCCACCAGCACGATAACCTAAGTCCACATGTCAGATGAGTGGCTTCATCACTAGCCCTTGGAATAAGAATTACTCCCCTGAGACATTTATCAACAGGTGGCAGCATCCTTTAATGGTTGCCTGGTGAGCCTGAATCAAAATCATCAGGAGTCTGAAAGCGAGACACCTATAGCTGAGCGTGAAGTAGTCAGTGTTAGCGAGCGAGCAAGACAGTCGTGCACATCGTGAAGTCTGAGTGGTATCCCAGAGTTATTGTATTATTATTGTATTGTTATTGTGTTGTTATTGACACAACTTTTTTTCAGGGCTGGTATGGCTGAGTGTGTCTTCTGTAGTGAACCACTATCTAATGGATCCTCGGTAGTGACGCTGACGGAGAATGGTTGTGAAGGAATTGCTAGTGCAGGAGCCGATAACAGTGTACAGGTCGTGCCAGGTCAGCAGGTGCATAGAAAGTGTCGAATAGACTACAACAGAGATGGTGGCAGACATAAACGTATCTCATCAGCTGACAGACGTCTTAGTCTCCGCTCAACTGATCCAAAATGTAGTTATCAAGATCACCGTTTGTTCTGTGGAAATGGTGACCAATACCAAGGACGGCAGAAAGATCATGTCCTCGTGCATGTCCGCACGTTCGACTTTCAGGACACTGTTAGGAAGAAATGCGGAGAACGTAATGATGAATAAGGAGAAACTGTGTTGTCAAGAATAAACTTTGTCCAAGATCTACATGCTGCCGATGCTATGTATCATCAGTCTTGTAACGTGAACTTTAGAACAATGAAACAAGTCCCTGAATGCTTTTGAAGTGACGCTCCTCAATCCTCCAAGAGAAGGAAGGCTGGGCAGCCCATTGCTAGCGAAAGGGAGCAGGCTTTCCTGAAAGTGATTGACAACCTTGAAGCGAATGATGAAGAACTTACCACTGTTTAAGATCTCATTTCACAAATGGCCAATGTCCTACAGAATTCTGAGATTGAGCCATATGGACAAATGCACATGAAAGAGAAACTCAAAGAACATTTTGGAGACATAATTGTCATCACCGAGATCAATGGGAAGAAAAACATCGTCAAATTTCGACAAAAGGGTGCTTCAATTATCAGTGACTTTTTTAGTCAACCCAAAACTTCTGATACTGAGGCTGAAAAACTTTGGTTGATCGAGACAGCGGAAAAACTGGTAAAGTCTGACATAAAGACAGTAGTTCAAGACAAGGACATTTACCCTACCTCCATTGGAATGTCTTCTGTTGATATGATTTGTGCATTCTTGCCCAACTCTTTGCAACATTTTTTGGACTGTCTTTTGGTCGGAACGGACAAGGATCTCAAGTCTCTAAGAGTGTCTTCAATTGGACAAGCAGTAATGCAGGCAACTAGGCCCAGAGTTCTTATAGCCCCATTGCAGGTAGGTCTAGGTGTGCAATTGCACTCACACTTTGCTTCTCGTTATCTCGTACACAATTATATAAGCATGGCTTTTGCAGTAGCTATAGTGAAATTCAGAAGTATGAAAGGTGTGCTGCTACTCAGAGAGGGACGGATATACCAGGTTATATACCAGGCCATTTCATCCAATATGCTGCAGATAACGTGGACCACAATGTGCGAACCCTAGATGGTAGTGGTACGTTTCACGGCATGGACCCACAACTACTATTCCAAAGGCTGGTTATTATTGGTACGCATAAGGACAAACTCAATGAGGCGTTTTGTTATGAACTGTGTGGATTCCCTCCAGCTCTTTTTGATGGACGGGACGTCCTCTTGAAGGCCAATAAGCCAGCGCTGGCAAATGCTATTTTGGAATTAGCACCTACGATCTCTGATAAAGAGCAAGAGAAACTCGAATCTAGCCATATTACACATGTCATCGACGGAGGCGCGTTGCTACATAGGATCATTTGGGGGAATGGAGAGACATATGATGCCATCTGTCAAAGATATGTGGCATACGTAAATCGGAAATACAAACAACCCGTCATTGTCTTTGATGGGTATGACGGTGGACCAGCGCCAAAGGATGGCACCCAATTCAGAAGAACAGGATCGGCAGTAGTCAGAGATGTTCATGTGTCCCCGGGTATGCAACTCCAAATGAAGAAAGATGACTTCTTGGCCAGCAAAACCAACAAACAGAAGTTCATTAACATGCTGGGTAGTACCCTGGAGAAATCAGGTTGTGTAGTTCACCATGCAGATGGCGATGCTGACATAGTTATTGTTTCCCATGCTCTGAAGGTTGCTGAGACATGTGACACTAATGTTGTTGGAGATGACACTGACCTTATGATACTATTGTGCCATCATGCCACTAGGAACCACAGGAGACTCTACTTCCATCCAGAGGCAAAGTCCGGACAACAGCAAAGGTACATGGACATCCATAAGGCAAGATCGGAGCTGGGAGTACAGGTGTGTCGAGACTTGCTGTTTGTCCATGCCATGTTAGGCTGCGACACTACTTCGAGAGTGTTTGGTATTGGTAAAGCTGTAGGATTGAAGCTGATCCATACAAATGAGACATTCATCCAGCAGGCAGTTGTCTTTAACAGAACAGGATGCACACAGAGTGAGATTGTTGCTGCTGGAGAAAAAACTATCCTCTGTGTGTACAAGGCAAATGCCAAGATCAGTGACTTGAATGAACTGCAGCATCAGACGTTCCTTCAACTGGTGAAGACAAGTAAAAAGGCAGTCCAACCTAAAAGTTTACCACATACTTCAGCAGCCGCACAGTACCACAGTCACTGTGTATATTATCAGGTCCAAGCATGGACAGAAGTACAGCTGGATACTGATGAGTGGGGTTGGAAAATAGTTGACAGGCGAATGATACCAGTTCAAACTAGTCAGAATATTGCACCCAAGGAACTACTGGAGTTTATCAGATGCCAGTGCAAGACTGGATGCAGCACCAATCACTGTGGGTGCAAAAAGGCGGGGTTACCATGCACTACTGCATGTGGAGAATGCTGAGGTGTGTGTGAGAATGGAGGAGATGGTGAAGGGACTGAAATGAGTGCAGATGAGAATGACACCCAGTAGTGAGGACAACTGGGAAAAAAACTATGGTCTGAACGACGGTCTCAATGTCTCATGGTATGGGTTATAACTTGATCAGTCTGTTGTAAACCTGGTGTCCTACGATATTTTGAGGTCAATGATGTATCTCTGTATGTCCTGTCTCATGAGGTTGGCAGATATTTATTCAGCAGAAAGGACCAAACACATTCAAATGAAGGTAGAAACTGTGGGTGACATTAGAGGTCAATGGACGGGGTAGGCCTATTCATTGTACTAGTGATTATCAACTGAAAACATCAACTTTTTCCCTCCTATTAAGGAGAAACAGTAATACCACATCAGCAATTCAACAATTTATGATATTAGATACAGATTTATAGTAATTATATGTACTTTTATATGTGTGTCCTAATGTCGCCAGGGTGCTAACTGTGAAATATTTTTGAATGCAAAATGAACACTGTTCCAATACTTCGATTAATTGGGATTTTTAATATGTTATTTAGTACAGACCAAGCCCCTAAATAAAGTTGGTTTTGTTTCTTTTGCAATTAGTGGTGGGTGAAACCCTAAGTTGACTGGACTATATACCAAGACAGACAATACTCAAACATACATAATTTTAATAACATAGTGTTCCAGACGAGGTGCGGTTTTAGTCTCACGTCCTATTAGCGGCATTCCAGGCAACCCTGTTCAGAGCTGCCTTACTTGTTAAGGATGTATTCGAGATCAGAGTGCATGACCTGATCCCTCGTCATTCTAGGTCTACCTCTTGGTGCAGCTCCCTCCACGTTCACGGACTTGCATCTATATACCCATTGTAATTCATCCAACCTCTCTACCTACCCAAACGATATAAAGTAGTTGTATTGTTCTTTCATGTTTGGTTTACCTAGCTTAGAGGACTTTCTGAAGGTACTTAGCCATATTCTAATTGTTGCTCAGCTGAATAAATCATCTGGCGATTGATAATAATAGCAAAGCCAGTTGATTTACAGGTGTTGTAAGTTAAGTTATATCCTATCTATCTATCTATCTATTGCCTGACGCCGTGATCCCCGAAGGGGTGGCCACGAACGAACCGCCCCCATGCACCTCTGTCCCCAGTCAGTCGACGCCCCTCCCCCCAACCAGCACCGCCTTCGTTCATGTAGTTCCTCACTCCATCCTTCCACCTCAAGTTATATCCAAGCTCTGAATATCGTCAAATGAAAATAATTTTGGTCTCGAACATAATTAATTACTACTTACTTAAACAACATTGAGACATACTTATGAACATAATTATTATGTGTATATATTACAATTAAAGGGAAGTTTGAACTACTACTACTACTATGGGTACTACTACTACTACTGTATTAGTAATTACAATCATCATCATCATTATCCTGTATATTATTCCTAGGGGGTAGAGGAGAAACGGATATAAATTAAATGTTTAGACCTGGAAAGATGAAATGGCCTAGGCTATAAATATGATACCGGCGTTGGACTTACGTGTTAAATTGTATATGTAGGCTATCTGTGGTAGTCCCAGTAATATCTATGAAGTACTTCTAGTATTAAAGGAAATTAGCTGTGATGCAAAGAGTGTAGGTTAGGTGATGGACATGTCGATAGGCGAAGATCAGTGAAATTCTGTTGTTATGTGGCAGCAACTGGTGGTTTGTTGTGAGCGGGACGAAGTCTCTGTGTGAAGTGTACTGAGATTCCCTTTTATCGTAACGATATAAATATATTTACGGGTTCTATATCGTCCCCCGTGATTTAATAATAAGGGAAAATAAACTAAGATATAATTGGTGCAACCACAGTAATACTTATCCACAAAGATAAATAAAGTAATGCGTATAAATAAAAAGGAACCAGCTGTCGTGAACCCGGGAAATTCAAACTACGGTATATATACCAGCTAGGATTTACGACATTCTCCGCCACCAGTTATATACAAAGTATTTACAATTGTCCCGTCCCGAACATGGATCACCACAACTGGGAGGAACCCAAAGCAGCATGACGTGACGGCCTCTGAGGGGTATCACCTCGGTCCGCTCCAGTAGCAGGAAGGATATTATCAGAGTTCGGCTTGCTGTCGCCATCCACTACCTCTAAATCTATCTCTAGTGGGTATAGCTTAACCACCGGTCTGGTGGTCAAACCGGCTCCTGTTTTTACCTGAACTACCCTACATTCGTGGTCAGTACCACGAAGAAGTTTCATTATCCGACCTATACATCAAAGAAGTCGGGGGCCATCATCATGTACTAGAACGACGTCCCCAACTTGCGGTGATGCTATCCCTCTTTTTACCATTAAGTGACGATGTTGCTCCCTGAGTGATATTATATAATCAGTGCTCCACCTTTTCCACAGGTCATGTGAGAGCTTTGTAACATATTGGAAGCGTTGGTTGACGGAATTGTTGTTACGCCACGTCGTGTCCTTGAGATCTTCATCCGTGACTTCCCGCCTTGGAAAGCTTCTGATCCGCCTCCCATGAACCAGTTGTGAAGGAGTGATGGGTAGAGGGTCTTCAAGATCACTGTAGCTGTAGCCAAGCGGGCGATCATTGACTGTGGCCTCGAGCTCCAGTAATACCGTATTCAGTTCCTCTGTGGTAACCAATGCTTGACCCAGTACCTTCTTCAAGCCTGCCTTTAGGATGCCAATGACCCGTTCCCATATGGCACTGAACCATGGCGCCCTGGCCGGTATAAACCGCCACTCGCACTTGAATTCCGCAAGAGTACCTTTTAACCTTGCATCATCCATCAACTCCCGTAATGTACTGGCTCCGCTAACAAATGTGGTGGCATTATCACTCATCATAATCTCAGGGTAACCCCTCCTGCTACTAAACCTACGGAACGCATGCAAAAATGATTCACAGGAGAGGTTAGACACCGTTTCTACATGGACCGCTCTAGTAACTGCACAGGTGAATAAGACTACATATAGTTTACTTACAGTACCCCCCTTCTCTTTTACTGGCAAGGCACCTGTGTAGTCAACCCCCGTTACCTGGAAAGGACTCACTTCCTGAACCCTAAACTCCGGCAATGGAGGGGCCTGTACAGCACGGTATGATGTACCTTGCAATCTCTTGCAGATGATACATCCCCTTAAGGCTTTCTTTACTATAGTCAACCTCAACTGAAATGAGATCCAAGGAGGTCAAGGTCGCCCTGTGCGGTGTTGCCAAATTTCTACCAAAACAAACCTTTTAGAAAACGGGAAACCAAGCAACGTTCTCTTATAATCACATTTATAAGGGAAACTTGAAATAAATGTACAAGACGTTTTTATGTCTGGAAGGGTTATTGGTATTATTGTATAAAAGTTACAGAAACGAAATAATAGGTAGGCTATATGTGTATATAATTACATGAATAGACTTTTATATATAATTACATGAATAGACTTTCCATTAACCCCTTCTTTACCGGCAATGTCTATATAGTTTTATGCTAGCTACTGTTAGACAATTTTATCTGTCTTTAATGTTTCGACTTTTTTTCCCACACCACCATTGAGGTAAAAGTCTGGGCGCATTCTCCTTAACACACATATATCGAAATCATCAAAATTTGTTACTGTTTGAGGACGATTTTTTGTTGGTGAGGAGAATATGGGCTTCTCAGGTTCCTTCTCAGTATCACAAATTTTGTTTAATTTGGAGCAAATTCGCTTCACTGTTGATTCACTCACGTTGGTAGCTTGGGCTGTACGAACAACAGCTTTTGAGGGATCTACCATAGGTCCTCTGTTTCCCTTCTCTCGTTGAAAATACCTATTTACATTGTACAGCATCTCCCTTGCCTGGCTATGAAGATGAGAGTAACTTTTGCGAGTTTTTCCTTCCATGGTGGTCGCGCTATGAATGAGGGTTAGTGACCGTCTGACCTGGGTGATGTTGTTGTCGTTGTTTGAGGCCCTTTACAGCGTTGCCATTACTCGTATCCAGCTCTCTCTCTCTCTCTCTTTTGATGAGATTACATTGTGCTATATTGCATTTTGGAGATTGTGTATGTATGTGTGTGTTTGTGTGTGTATCTGTATGGGTGTGTATGAGTGCGTGTGTAGCCAACAGAACCGCATTGACATTACTTGGCAACGTCGCATATCCTACCACTCCTTAACACCTTACGAGCGGCCTATGCGGTTTATTTATGTGTACCGCACAGCGGGGTGTTTTTAGCCAAAATAGGGCTGTTTACGTGATCATTTTCATGCCTAAATAAGACCCAGAACGTAAAACAAGTACCTATCCCTGAAAGGGCATAAACAGAGCTTTCGAATGACACCATAACGATCCTTGTATGATGGATAGTTTTCTTGCAATAACCGTGCAACGCGAGTGCAAAAAGCAGGTAATTCGGTACTTTCAGTACATAATTGAGTATGTAGCGAGTGAGAGAGGGAGGAGGGAGCTGAGATTTGTGTCAGTAGGTTCGCCGCGGTGGTCTGGAGCAGTCATACGCTCGCTAGTCTCCTGCCACCACTTGTCTCTCTCTCTCAGCCACATTACGTGCTGAAATTGCCACTCGAGTTATGTCGAGCGCCGCCACATAGTCCAGCTTTATTTAACTCGACTTATGTTGCTCGCCGCTAATTAAGGGTTAAATCTATTTATAGCTGTCCCCAGAAAAATGGCAGCATGTTCTAAATAGCGTGCCATATGTTGTTTAAATTCCTTCCATATATCCTTAAAATGATATGTTTCTTAACACCACATAACCTTTAAAAATTGTAATATAATATATATTATAGTCATAAAAGCTAAAATTAATTTGTTAACCTAACAAGTGCGCATGGGGGTAATTGGAAACGTCCCCCTGTGCTGACGTATTTGAGGTGTTTCCGTCACTAAAATATTCATTGTACCATTAATAGCATTAATACTTATCCATATGCGCCTATTATGGGTTGATTATAAAGGTATTAACCTGAAACAACAATAAAACGAGTGAAAACAGCGTTTGGATGGTCAAAATCGGAGATAGCCGCGAGTTATAATGTATGGGTGAGGCAAGCTGCTTTCCCGCCAATTTCCCCCAAGGCCACTGAGACACAGTCGACCGATACTCTCTCTCTCTCTCTCTCTTGCATTCGCTTGCTATCAGTGATGACCACACCCTGTAACCGGATTTCTAATGTTAGCACAAAAATATACCTCAGAATAAGGGAATAACAGGGAAAATAGGTGATAACTGAAGGAGAGGAGGAAAATGGGGAAAGAGGGGAGGTAGAGGACTGAGATTTTGCATGGCCCAGGTGCCAAAAAAAAAAAAAAATAAATAAATAAAAAAAAAAAAAAAAAAAAAAATCGATGTCAAAAGTTTATATATTTTTTTCTCTGACTCTTAATCTAACAAGTACGCATGGGGGTAATTGGAAACGTCCCCCTGTGCTGACGTATTTGAGGTGTTTCCGTCACTAAAATATTCATTGTACCATTAATAGCATTAATACTTATCCATATGCGCCTATTATGGGTTGATTATAAAGGTCAACAACAATAAAACGAGTGAAAACAGCGTTTGGATGGTCAAAATCGGAGATATAGCCCGCGAGTTGTATAATGTATGGCAAGCTGCTTTCCCGCCAATTTCCCCCAAGGCCACTGAGACACTGTCGATCGATACTCTCTCTCTCTCTCTCTTGCATTCGCTTGCTATCAGTGATGACCACACCCTCCAACCGGATTTCTAATGTTAGCACGAAAATATACCTCAGAATAAGGGAATAACAGGGAAAATAGGTGATAACTGAAGGAGAGGAGGAAAGTGGGGAAGGAGGGGAGGTAGAGGACTGAGATTTTGCATGGCCCAGGGGCCAATTTTTTTTTTTTTTTTTTTTTTTTTCGATGTCAAAAGTTGATTTTTGTTTTCACTCACTCTTAAGAGTCTCCCCGCAGTCCGCCGGGGGAACTCTTAAGAGTCTCCCCACAGTTCCCGGGTTAAGAGTCTCCCCGCAGTCCGTAGGGGGAACTCTTAAGAGTCTCCCAGCAGTTCCCGGGTTAATAGCCTGAAAAACTAACATTTGTTGTTAAAGCTTTGAATATTTGACAACACCGCACAGGGCGAGGGAAACCACCTTGTAGCTCATTTCATAGGAGGATGACTATACCTGTCTAATCTTGGGGATCCACCATCTTTGCCTTATGTAATTTACAACATAACTAACACCACTATGGTTACACACTTTGTGGCAGTAATTACTAAGGAGACTGGCTATACGATGTTTATTAGGGATAAGGATAGGGTACTTGGCGCTATCATGTAAAGCTGAAAAGTGTAGCCTACCTCTACAGCGTATCATGCCTCCCTCCATATAGAGGCCTAACTGCTTCACTATATTGCTTGGTGTGCCCTGTCCTTTTGACAAATAGTGGTGTTCCTCAGAGTAAGCTTCTCTCTGAGCTACCTTAATCATGGCTGACTCTGCTGCTCATAATTCCGGCACCGTCAAGTATGCCGGTTTTGCCTGATAATTCCCTTGTGTCTTCTCATTAAGAGTCTTAATAAACCTAAGGACCCATGCCATTACATGCCATGACTTCATATATGAGCCATACCGGTCCCAATTCAATATGGCAGTAGGGGCAACCGGTACCGGCAATGACAGGGTTCCTTCTTGACTCATGTTACAACCCACAGTGGTGTCCCCTCCTATTGAGCCCAATATTGGGCCATGATCAGGCCATAGCATTTGGTGAGGTAGCCATGTGGGCCCTCCCCACCAAAGCGAAGAAGCAAATAAGGACACATATGAAATCCCTCTGGTAACTAGATCACTGGGGTTGTCCTCTGTGGACACATAACGAAAATGAGCGCCGGGGACTAATGACTTTATCTCGTCAACTCTATTTTGAACATTATATAGGCAAAATCTTTTTACTAGACAACCAGCATACGGTTATCTGGCTGTCCGACCAGAGGTATACATTCTCTATAATCAGCTCGTCCGCGTAGGCCTCACATATATAACATGCGAGACGAACTGCGAGAAGAACCGCAGTCAACTCCATCTTAGGTATGGTGAGGGACTTAATAGGCGCCACCTTAGCTTTGGCCATTACTAACCTACTCACCTCATCACCAACCGCATAGGCCGCTACACCATATGCTACTGAGCTAGCGTCACTAAATAGGTGCACCGTAACCCTCTTAGAATTAGTGACCTGACGGGGAAACATGATACCTGTACTATCTATCATATCGTTATAATTACCCTGCCAGTTAGCTCTCATGTCATCTGGAATGGGGACATCCCACCCACATTCTAATCTCCACAAGTCCTGTACGAACCTCCGCGCCCGGATGGTTACCGGTAGCAACACTCCTAGAGGATCGAAAACACTCGCGGTTAGACTTAGAGCCTCGCGTTTTGTAACCAATGCAGGGCTACTTCCGCGGAAATTAGCCTGTAACATATCCTTATCAGTTAGCCACGCAACGCCAACTACCTTAACCCCGTCTTGTTTGGCGGAAGCTATACCCTCCAGGTGCAACAGTTCCCGCAAACTCTCATTATTTGTGACCCACTCACGTAAAGACAGGTTAGCGCTGGAAAATATTCTACGGGCATCCCAACATTGTTGTTGCAAATCACCTACATCATCACCAATCCTCTGTTAGTTATCAATATACAACCCCTTTTTTAGCTTATTAACTCTTTCACTGTCCTCCTGTATCATAGACAGGTGTTTTTGAATGGTAGCATTAAGGAGGAACTGGGACCAGGTGGCCCCGAACAGAACTGCACGGAACCGGTAGACAATGTAAGGACTTGCAACATCCAAGGGATCAACGGGCCACAGAAACCTAGTAGCATCCCTATCCTTCTCACTCAACCCCATCATGAGAAATGCTTTCTCAATATCACTCACTCAGGCAACTTGATGGCATCTAAAGCGCAGAAGCATCTGGGTGAGGTCAGCCACTAGCGATGGACCTGTATGGAGACAGTAATTCAGACTGAATGCCTTCTCGTCCATCCTAGCCGAACAGTCAAACACCATCCGTACAGGCGTAGTAACACTATCCTTGGTAATACTATGGTGAGCTAAGTAGTGAATGGGATGACCAGCTTGATTCCTGGTTTCTACCCTTTCAATAAACCCCCTTTCTATCTGATTATCCAGAACCTTTGTATACTGTTGACAGTAGTTGGGATCTTTTAAAAATACACTGCAAGCCTCTCATTCTGCCCAGGGCTAACTTAAAGTTATCAGGTAATTTATCTATGTTATCTCTCCACGGCAGTTCCACTATATACTGTCCCTGTGCTTCGGAATACTGTACCGTTTCAGAAAATCTATTTAAGACTTTCTCCCCACCCTTACCAGTCTCATTAGGACTTATACCAATATGGTCCAAGTCCCATAGAGCTGTCAGATCCTTTAACTCTGGAGATTTACTGCCAATATCTTCCTGTATCTCCACTAAAGGGTCTACTGCCAACATATCTCCATCAGATATACCTGGATCGGCTAATTTGTAACCCCGAGCCTTGATAACATTTACCTCCATCTCTAATCCTCTCCCTGGTTTGTATACTGGTAACTCCTCCACCACAACGGCTCTCAATTTACGCACCCTTCTTCTGTGATGATAGGTTAACTCTACTATTTCATACTCAGTACTACCAAGTGAGCCAGTAAATCCCTGAAGCCTTAGCTGTTCCTTACTGACCCCAACGTAATCAAGCTGCGATAAAGCAGAGCGCAAGATGAAGGTACGCTGCGAACATTGGTCCAACAAAGCTCTTACTTTACTGGTATGACCGTTTCTGTCGGTACGGCCACAGGGGCCACTGGTTGTCCAGTTTGTTCAAGGCGTGGCGTAGGACACAAATAATTAAAATGTATCTGTTGGCAGAATCGGCACGGCCTAATTTTAGGGTTAGTACACCCCTGGCTGCCATGTTCTGACGACAGGCACCCGACGCACAATTTCAACTGCCTTGCTCTATTGGCCTTGGTGGGACTGTTCTTGTATTTTGCACACTTTGCCCAAAAATTTCCTGTCTTTAAACACAACTTACATCCATACTTCTGCTTGGTATCGGGTTTCTGATACACTGCATATGCTGCTGTGGCGGTCGCCCCAAACTGTTCTAGTGGATTATGTCTACTTTCTAGATTGCACACTTCAGTCTTAAACACACAAACATATTCATTCACATCCAGCCAGTTGTCTTTTAATTCACACTTAATCACCTCAGAGAGTGCACTAGGAAGTTTATTATGCAACAGGACTGCACACATTTCACTTACTGTTACATCCATAGAGCATAATGACTCTAACGCACACTCAAATGACGCAGAAAAATCTTTCAGAGCACTGACCTCCTGGCTAGGATGCGGGAGATTACACAGTTTCGCTATGTGAGCTGCTTTGATGCGATCCTTTTGACCATAACTGTTTTTCAGTATAGTGACCGCTGGTTCATAACTTGCAGCGACCAAACTAAATCCACTAACAATTTGTAGAGCCTCACCACTAAGTTGTCCCTTTAAATACGTAAATTTCTGAATGTCAGTTAAGTCTGTTTGGGAGTGAACACTACAATCAAAGAGATCCCAGAAACCCACCCACTGTGTTGGATCCCCGTCAAAAACTGGCAACTTCAGGAAGGGTAGCTTAATACCCTTCTGTTTCCTACTTGCTGCACCATCATGAGATCTACCAGTAATGGTTGTCTGTAGAGCACTATTTAACTCAGCTAACTGACCGTTTACTTGATTAACATACTGCATATCTTTCACCATCTCATCCTCTAACTGATCATCTGAATATAAGCTATACAACTCTACGTTATATGACTTGATTTCAGTTAGGGCCTCTTCTAAAGTTATGTTGACACCCTTTACATCATGCAGTGTAGCAGCATGTTCAATAAATTCACACAGGTAAACTTAGTAATCCCTCCTTTCTTGGCGGCCCTGAACCGCCGCAATGACTTTATTTCTCATCCATTCTTAAAAAGTTTACGGTAACTAAAGCTTAAGGAACAACAATACTAATCGTCACTGTAGGCTAACCTATTCTAATCTATTCTAAGCCTAGGCTAACCTACTTACATTGATGATGACAGCAACCAAGCAAATTGAAGCATGCAGATTGCGTGCCCCCTCTGAGTTTACAAATGATCAAAGAAAAGGAAATTATACCCTATGTCATATTACTCTACTTTACAATATTTTCTTTACTAGCCTATATTAAATTTTAACAAATTACAAAGAAAAAGAAAGAAGGTTCAAGACTCCTCTGAAGGAGGAACAGCCGCAGCCGTCGTCCTAGTCTTGAGATCTAGCCTATTGCGTCGACTGCTCCTCCTCGGCCCCGTCCTTCTCCTCAAAGAAGGAACGCGCTCTGTCCAGTAGCCTATCTAACACCTTCCGGCTCCCTGGCGCATCTAAATGAACTCCGTCCGACAAGTCGGTCTTACTCATCCCCATGGCAAAGTACCTTTGTTTAGTAAATGGGAGATTTCTTCGCAAGCGGAGGTTCACACCATTCTTTGCCCTATTGTACTCCTCGGGGGTCATACCCCTAGGGCTTACCCTAGATTCCAGACGGACCACCAGACAGTGACTCCCAGTCCTTTCTTCTATCTCTTCAGCTAGAGACTGGAGCCCGAGGGCCACCCTCTGAAGGTCAGTCTGCAGGGTCAAATCGTTTCCCCAGAGAATCAGGAACGTAAGATCCGGCTTGTAGGCTAGGAGCGCATCCCAGGCCGAGGTCTGCCTGACAGTGTCTACCCTTGCCCCTGGTCTATATATTTGCTTAACAAAAAAAGCAGGGCACTCCAGCGGAAAATCCCGGACATAGCTTATGCGCCCCTCAACATTTGTCCACTGGATCGCCCAGCTCTACACAAAGGCAGGCAAGTCAGGCCTATTACCCCCCCAATTCTTATCAATATATAACAGATGGCCCAGTATCCTGGTCACGGCACCAATTATATCCTGTTTATTATTCCTAGGGGGTAGAGGAGAAACGGATATAAATTAAATGTTTAGACCGGGAAAAATGAAATTGCCTAGGCTATAAATATGATACCGGTCGGCGTTGGACTTACGTGTTAAATTGTATATGTAGGCTATCTGTGGTAGTCCCAGTAATATCTATGAAGTACTTCTAGTATTAAAGGAACTTAGCTGTGATGCAAAGAGTGTAGGTTAGGTGATGGACATGTCGATAGGCGAAGATCAGTGAAGTTCTGTTGTTATGTGGCAGCAACTGGTGGTTTGTTGTGAGAGGGACGAAGTCTCTGTGTGAAGTGTACTGAGATTCCCCCTTATCGTAACAATATAAATATATTTAAGGTTTCTATATTATCGTCCCCCGTGATTAAATAATAAGGGAAAATAAACTAAGATATAATTGGTGCAACCACAGTAATACTTATCCACAAAGATAAATAAAGTAATGCGTATAAACAAAAAGGAACCAGCTGTCGTGAACCCGGGAAATTCAAACTACGGTATATATACCAGCTAGGATTCACGACAATCATCATCATCATCAACATGAAAGAGTGATTCTAATTTTACATAGCCAGACTGTATACAGTTATGCATAATTACTTCTTAAAATAGTGCAGTATAATATAGGGGAGTAAGTAGCTAAACTGCATAATCTAATTTAAAGGCAAATTTCATACCGGAAATAAGAACTACACAAAACCGTTGGTTGAACACAAAACATAGTTCTAGTGTGCTAATCATTATAATGTCAAAATAGTCACAATCAGAAACGGCCAAAATCTAAACGGCCACAGTATCTTAACCCACTGGACCCCAGCGCCGCAGCGTATGTGTCGGCAATGTATGTAACGCTAAACCCCAGCGCCGCATACGTTGTGTCCACTACTTCAAAATGATTTACTCTTGTCCTATGGTAGCTAGAGCTTGGGGATGGTATGGGAAACTACCGTATGATGTTGCCGAACAGTGGCGGTATGCGGCAACCCCCTAGCCCATCCGCACGGGTCAGTAAGGGCGGATGGGGAAAGCCAGTTTACCCACTTATCCCACAGCCACTTTTGAGCTTATTTATTCTTGTCCTATGGTAGCTAGAGGGCTCAAATGCATATGGGATATACCTTATGATGTTGCCCAACTATGGCAATACTTATCAATTGGCAATACCCAAGTTCCGCTGCGGTGGGGAGTGGGGAGAGAGAGAGCGCGGGAGTGGAAGGACTCGGCTGCCTCCCACCTCCAGCCCGGCCCAGTTGCCTCGTTTACATTGAGTGTGTTGGAGGTATTCCTCAAAATTCCGCTAGGTCATGGTAGGGGTAAGAGGAGACGAGATAGTGTGTCATATTGTTACATACACAGCAAACTATGCTTATGTGTACACTGGTCCTCCCCCACTCCCCCTACCTTCACAACCACCTCTCCTGTCTCCCCACTAAGAATACGTCACAACCCATATTTCTCAGCCAAAAGTGCCTAAAACAATGTGCAACACTCATATCCTAACTATAAACTATACGGTAAAGTATAAAATCAATAAACAGAGTACGTGAGAGAGGCATATGTGACGCCTCCCGGCGTTGGCAGAATGGTTGCGTGGGGCATTGCAGCTCGCTAGCGCTCGGGGGGATGGGCTACAGTTGTCCTAGAACTATCTGCTTTATGTAATTAGTGTCGTGTTGCCACAGACAGTCTAGAAATGGTCTTTGTTTTGGTCTGTGACCGCGCCTTATATTTTATATTCGCTATAATATAAATGTTGCTTGTGTGGGAGGCGAGCGAGAGAGGGTGAGGGAGTACACCTGGCAGCGGGGTGAGCTATGACGCGGCTCGCTTGGGCGCTGACGGCGTTGGCGGCCGGGTGGTCAACTAGTCCCTTCCCATCGCGGCCTCGTGTTCTTTAGCAGATCAGAGCTTGCCTGACACGCGTATCGCCTACATCCTTTGCAATTCTGCCCCCCATACTCGCCACTTTGCATACTATTTCTCTCTCTCGACTTCTCCTTTCTCATTCTCCAATCTTTATTAAACTCAACATCCCTTCTGGTTTCAGCATAGACGTTCACCGTCGACCAGTCGTATTGTACGCGAAGCTCTCAGATATTTCCATGTATTAGGTTAAGGAGGTATTATGCTCTATTGAGGTTTTGAGAGACAGACTTTTCCGTATGTGTCCTCTCTCGGGAAGGTTGTAGACCGGTATATGTCTCCCTTGCAAGGTGTTGAGTGATTCTGCTTGGTTATCTAAAGCTAGACTAGGGGTAAGGTTACTGTGTCGTTGTCTCCGATGTGTGCAGTGTTAGCTAAGCCCTGCACGACATCGACAGGTACTGTGGGAGCCTAAGTTGTCTTCGGGTGGGTTTACTTTGCGAGCACAGCGCTGTGGTGTGAGAGGGCCATAGCCTATCCCTCACAACATAGTGCTGCCTCTTTGTGTTGACTTCTGAGGGATCGCCAGGATAGAACTAGGTACTAGAGACCTAGATTTATCAAGAGAGCATCCCCGTCATATAACGTAATCTTCATTATACCACCTTCGGACAACGTTAGGCTACGAGCCGCATGCTCACCCATTGTTGCCCTGCCTTGATACCCCAGCTAGACTTTATTAACTGAGCAGACACTGGTTAGAGATAAGCCCCATTATTATATGTATGCAACATTATTATTCATTGCACTTTTGAGCCGAGGTTGTTGTTGAGTTGCACAACCCTAGTAGGCTGTTGCGTTGTGTCACGAAGCATTTCTTTAGTTGTCGAGCATTACTACCTTTGCGCAGTCTTTATTATTCGCCTGCCTATTATTACTATTTGTCCTAGCATTTATTGTGAACCGTATTCTGCATTATAATTGTTCAAGATTCTTTACGAACATCTTCCCAGCATCAGACTTATTTCAGAAGTTTCCAGTTGATGTTGCAGGACTAGCATTGCACTTTCTTTAATACAGGAGTTCCAGTTATTTGAGTATCTACCGTAACGTTAATTAATCATGTTAACTATCTTTTCTTTGTGTAACATAATCGAGTAATCTTTTACTGTTTGAGAATAGGCTGTTTCATTGAGCGTCAGCCTAGTGTGTGTGCACCAGTTACCGAGTCATAGGATACCTCGTTGTCCAGGCACGACTCAGGGCGGTAATGGTGTTTTGTTTTCCAGTGTTTAAGGCAGGGGTTGGATCTAGTGTTACCGTTGTTGCATTTTGCCATTATCAGTTCAATGTTGAAGAGCCCTGTGTCTTTGAGAACCTGGATCGTAACGCATAATAAAAGTGAGGGAGAGTGAATGGGGAGTCGGGTGTCAGTCAGCTGGCAGTGTGTACATGCATATGTCCATGAACAAGATGGCCGCCAGCCCGCCAGTCGTCATGGTAACCAGGACGCACGCGAGGCTTGCCACTCCCTCGACACTTATAAAACTTGAACCTAAGCACTTATCACCCTGTAACTTCACTTACAATGACATTATGTGATACATGTTGCTAATATCTGAAGTATGAAGGCACACTTGATGCTCGGGTGGTGTAAATAACCGTCACTCGAAAACTAGACGCATCGTACATCTGCCATGCTGCCGCGCTCAGTTGTGTATTGCCGGGCGGGAAGCTTGAAGGCCGCCTGGCATCAACTGATGGCTGAGGCAGCCCCCCACCCCTCCCCCCCCCATATGACCCCCAAATAACCGAGGTGAATGTTTTGTTGTGTTATTCTTCATTTCTCACCTATTTACGCTATTTAAAAACAAAAAAAGGCCAATTCTGCTGGTCTCTCAGTGTACATTAAATCTAAACTAGCTGGGGTTCAGTGGGTTAAGGGGAGGCTGTTTGTTTCTCGGGTTCTCCTCCTCCCTCATGTTTAGCCCTATTAGTTATGAGATTTCAAGACATTCGCCCCACTATTTTGGCAATATTCAGACCTTTTGCCCCATTTCATTGCCAATAATAAGACCTTTCGTGCCATTTAAGGGTCGACTTTTTACCTGGTGAGCGATAGCGAGCCTGTATTTGAAGAGGAATCGGCCTTTGGCCGGGACATTTTTCTACCGAAAAATGTACACATTTATAATTATCGAAGGTGGGTCTTGTGGGTGTTTTTTAAAGCTTGATGGAGGCTTAGAGAACAAACTAGACCCCCTCCTTAAACCATTGAGCCGAAACAGTAAATTATGCTGCACAATACCGTCTGAACTCCCTTAAACAAATCAGACCTAAACAAACTAACATGACCTAGCTGAAGCCTAACTAAAACTAACTTAATTAACCAAACATAACATGACCAAAATATAGATAGACTGATTGGTTTAATTTACGGTGTTATTTATCCCACAAATGGCGAGCGTCCTAATTTGAGTCTGAACCCTAGGAGGGCGAGCGTCCTCATATGAGCCATGGCCTAAAAAAAGCCTTTCCAAACATCCCACTGTCACTCAAAACAAAGGAATGTGTAAATATATGAAATAATTCCTCTCCATACATCGTATCACTCCTCCACATGTGTCCAAATTCTTCCCTATCCCCCCACCCCCCTCAATTATCACCTATTTTCCTCTTATTCTTGAGATTATTGGTTTATTGATGGCGCCAAAACTCCCTATCCAGTTTCAAGGTGGAAAGGGAGGGGTGTGGAGGGAGAAGAGAGAGAGAGAGACTAGCCCGCACTACCTCCAGTCACGCTCTAGAGCTTGTGAAGGGATGGTGCAGTTTCGCTCTCTGTCAACTCCATGAATGAACCGCTCGGCAATATTTCGTGTTTGTCACCCCACAAATAGTATTCCCACTTGTGTTATTGTTGTAACATGTAACTATCTTCATATTAAACATAAAATAGGTGCCTATGAATAAATAATAACGATATTTATCGGATAATGACGATTTTCGTCAGAAATTAATGCAATAGCTTCGCCCCTCAGGACGTTTAACAAATTAATGCAATAGCTTCGCCCCTCAGGACGTTTAACAAATTAATGCAATAGCTTCGCCCCTCAGGACGTTTAACAAATTAATGCAATAGCTTCGCCCCTCAGGACGTTTAACAAATTAATGCAATAGCTTCGCCCCTCAGTTTAACAAATTAATGCAATAGCTTCGCCCCTCAGGACGTTTAACAAATTAATGCAATAGCTTCGCCCCTCAGGACGTTTAACAAATTAATGCAATAGCTTCGCCCCTCAGGACGTTTAACAAATCGGAGTCTCGCCGCGGATAGGTTAAGGGGAACAGGTATATTTTTAAGACGATTATTTCATTATATTATTATTTTTTTTTAAATTTCCTCCGTAGACCTCCATCAAACTTAAAAAAATTATCCCTTAGACTCCCCCTTCTAGATTAATTTGTAAATTTTTCGGTAGAAAATGTTCCGGCCAAAGGCCGGTTCTTCCACAATTACAGGCTCACTATCGTTCGCCAGGAAAAAAATAGACACCTAAATAGCACGAAAGGTCTTAATATTTAAAAATAAATGGGGCGAAACGTATTAAAATCGACAAACTAATGGGGCAAACTTCATAACATCTCAATACTAATGGGGCTAACCATGAGGGAGAAGGGGATCTAGAAAAACTACCCATCTCCCCTTAAGTTAATCGTTCAACCAAGGCCGTTAACCCTTAAAAGATCCAATGACGCATTTCTTTTCTGTGTTCAAGCTATTATTATACGATTTTAATCAGATTAGGAAGGGTATTTGGAAGTCAGAGGGTTGATTGAGATAGCCTTTGGCCTCTAATTCCCACAGATCCTTTCTAAGCTGTATAAAATCGTCTAATTATAGCCAGAATAAGCTGTCAAAATGTGTCAAATTCTTTAATCGGTTAAGGTGTGTGGTTGTTTTGAGGTGTTCAATATAAGGGTAGAAGTAAAGATGGTGGTAATGATTGTATTAGTTATTTTATTATTATTAATATTATTAGTATTATTAATAATATTATTATTTTGGTTATTATTTTTATTGTAATTAGGTTATTATTTATATATCTATAAGCTTTAAGAGCACCAATATGATGCGTAATCGGTAGGTGCCCCAGAGCTACTTAACCTAAAGTATATACTGCAATGCATACTGATGAGAGAGAGTGAGAGAGAGTATGTGTGTGTGTGTGTGTGTGTGTGATATTGCGAATGACGTCACAGGGGAATTACCGACTAACCTAATGAAAGAGAAATAAGAGATAAACAGAGAGAGTGACAACAGTAATTACTGACACTCTTAATATTGTGTTTTGTTATAAGAAGAGAGAGAGAGAGAGAGTTACAAGGAATTGTTAGTATCTCAAAGACCTTTCGATCTTTTCCGGGAAGCTACTCGAAGTGGAAAGAGAGACTGTTTAGTGCACTACACTCAATACAGTACAGCAAAATACAGCAAAATACTATCTACTCTCTTCTTGAACTGCTCTACTGAAGAACTGTTTACAACTTCTGAGGGATGGTTGTTCCAGGTAGAACAGATCTTATATGTTGAAAAGTGTCCGCAGATACTAGTGCTGAACCCTGTCAATTATAACTTTCAGCCATGGTTGCATGTTTTATTCATATTCTGGCTAAACATTTTGCTATAATCCACATTTTCAAACCCATTAAATATTCTAAAAAAATCAATGAGCTGATATTATTTGTATTTCCAACGAAAAAAGATTAAGACCTCTCAACCGGTCCTCAGCTCAGTCTTCTAATCGACTGAGAGAGAGAGAGAGAGAGAGAGAGAGAGAGAGAGAGAGAGAGAGAGAGAGAGAGAGAGAGAGAGAAAGATATTATTATGTTCGCTGCGATAAGTGGCTTGAAATAAGACCCAGTTACTTGTTAAGCTGATTCAAAATCTTACATTTGTTCAACAACACCATCCAAGACCAACAGCTACAAACAGTAAGGACTTTAAGTTGGTACAAAGGAGTGCAAAGGAAATCAAGCAACAACAGATCTAGTGACCCCTCTAGGCTGCTTGTCCTCCAAAACACTGAGGATCAAGTGTCCAAACAGTGGTATAGAGTGGGTAAGGGAACATTGGAAAGGGAATTACTGCCCTGGAACTAATGTCCGTGGCAGGATTAGGAAGTTAGTAGGGCACAGATGGGTTAGTAACTGAGGGGGGGGGATAAAATAAAGTCATTCATTTACAAACGCAGTCAGTCGTGGGTTTGATGCGAGATATTTGTCTAGGCGGAGTTTAAATGAATCAACAGTGATGCAGTCTATAACGTCTCGGGTAACCCCATTCCACAAGTTGACAACTCGATTGAAGAACAAATTCTTAGATTCGTGTGAGTTAAAAGATTTACCAATAATTTTGCAACCGTTTCCCCGCGTGTAATTAGATTGGTCGATAGTGAAGTACTTACTACAGTTCATATTGTCGATGCCTTTGATGATTTTGAACACTTGAATTAAGTTACCTCTTAATCTGTGCTGGGTTAAAGGAAATAGATTTAATTCTCTAAGACGCTCTTCGAATGGTTTGTTCTTTAGGCTAGGTATCATTTTGGTAACTCTACGTTGAACTCGTTCTAGCTTGTTTATATCTTTTTGGTAATAAGGGCACCAGGATTGAACGCAGTACTCCAGAAGAGGGCGGACTAAGGAATTGTAAAGGGTTAGGATAACTTCTTTGGATTTATGCTCAAATGACCTGCCTATAAAGCCAATTATTTTGTTTGCCTTCTTAACAACTTCTGAACATTGTTGACTCGGTTTTAGGTTACTCGATATTGTTACTCCCAGATCGGTTTCTCTGTTTACATTCTTAACCCATTGAGACCTAGCGTCGCACGTGATGCGTCGGCAGTTTTTGATCACCAACTCCCAGCGACGCATCACGTGCGTCCGGCATATTAAAATCAGTTACGTGGCTCGTAAGGTAGGAAATGTCAAGAGAATAGGAGGGGGAGGTACCGTAGTGTGTGGGCGAGCCGGGCCGGTAGGTGTGAGCGGGCCAAGACAGCCACACGGCTGGTGGTGGTGGGCTTAGTGGGGATACTTTACACCCTTAGTTCACCGCCACTTTGAACCTTCATTACTCCGGTCGTATGGGAGCTAGAGGCTTGACATTTATGTGAGACACTCCTTAGGATGTATGCCGTACAATGCCATACTCAGTTTTTACCCTAGTGCTCCCGGGCGGGTGGTCATGCGGGGGAGACGAACTTTCGACCCCCCCCCCCGCCCCCCAAATGACCGAGGTGAGTTTTTTTGTTCTTCATTTCTCACCATTCTCTTCCATTTTGGATCAACACATTTTTTTGAGGGCCCACCCCTCTCAAAAGAACAAGTTGACGATATGCAACACAATCTAAAAATCCAAAAAATCCAAATCCAAAAAATCAAAAAAAAAATTCCGAGGGGATTTTTTTTTTTTTTTTTTCATTTCTCACCCTTGTCTTCCATTTTAGCAAGCAAAAACAAAAAGTGAAAATGGCTTGGGACTGAGGTGAACAAAATATTATAACTAGCCGGGGCTCAACGGGTTAAGCTGAGTGCCTTTCATCGAATAGTTTGCTTCGTCATTTAGGTATCCGATATGTAGTACTTTACATTTATCCGCATTGAAACTCATTTGCCAAATTTGGGCCCAACATGACAATTTATCTAGATTGTGTTGCATATCGTCAACTTGTTCTTTTGAGAGTACGCTATTTGCAATTTTTGTATCGTCAGCAAATTTTGAGATTGTACAGGTGAGACCCTCATCTATGTCGTTGATGAAAATTAGAAAGAGAATTAGTCCCAGTACGGATCCCTAGCGTACCCCGCTACTTACATTGGTCCATTTAGGCCTAGATGCCTTACCGTTTATGACTACTCTTTGTTTTCTGTCGCTGAGCCAATTTTCTATCCATTTCAACACACCGTCTTGTATTCCATGCGCTTTTAGTTTTAGCAGTAAACGTTTGTGGGGAACTTTGTCAAAGGCCTTTTGAAAATCAAGGTATAAAATATCTACAGCTTTACTCTCATCGTAGAGGTTGAGGATATCGTGGAAGAAGTCTAAGAGGTTTGTTAAACAGGAACGTTTTTTACGAAAGCCGTGTTGAGTATCTTTAAGTATATTATTTTCCTCTAAGTGATTTACGAATCTGTCTCTTATGACCGTTTCTAGCATTTTACATACAACTGAGGTTAAGCTAATTGGACGATAGTTACTGGGTAGGGATTTGCTGCCTTTTTTTAATATCGGTGTTACATTGGCTAGCTTCCACTGATCAGGCATAGTTCCAGACTGCAAGGATTTATTGAATAGTAATGTCAGTGGTTTGGAGAGCTCATCCTTAGCTTCCTTTAGAACTCTAGGCAAGATTGTATCAGGTCCAGGCGTTTTATTTACCTTGAGTTTATCTAAACAATTCAATACTTCTCTCTCTGTAACGGTGATATTGCTTAGAACATCTGAATTATCAATCTGAATCGGCTATGGTGTAGGCCCTGTAGGGATAACACTGAGGTCTTCTGTTGTAAAAACTGATGCAAAGAAGGTATTGAGGGCATTACTCATTTGTACTTCGTCTTTGGTGTATTCTCCATTTTCATCGACTAACGGTCCAACAGTTGAAGTAACTACTTTTTTCTTTCTGATATAACTATAGAATTCTTTCGGGTTTGTTTTACTTTGATTCGCAATATGTAACTCTAAGGTCTTTTTACTTTACTTAATTAACTTTTTGGCTTTGCGTCGTAGCTCTACAAATTTCACCCGTTCTTCGTCATTTTGTGAGGATTTTAATCTATCATTAGCAAATTTTTTAGCAAGCAGGCAGTTTGAAATATCTTTATTCCACCATTTGGGCTTATTATTATGGCCTGGACGCCGTATTTTCGATGGTATGCAGTCTTGCACTGCTTTTAGGTAAGTGGTTTCGAATAACTTCCAAGATGTATTTATGTCGTTATTGTTTATTAAATAGCTCCAGTCAGTTTCTTTAAACATAGCTTTAAGTTTATGGAAGTTTGCTTTCTTGAAATTAGGGACTTTTTCGATGCTACTATTTGGTTCGTTACTAGTAAACTTTAAAGTGAAAGTTATCGTACGATGGTCGCTGTTACTCAATTCATCACCAACATTCAAATTTTCTATTAATTCTTCTTTTGTTGCAAGTACAATGTCAAGAACATTATTACCACGGGTCGGCGTTTGAACAAATTGATAAAGCGAACTCTCTTGCAAGTTCGTATACAAGTCATGTCCGGAGTGTGAAGTAAGAGTATCGCCCCACTTGGTCACAGGTAAATTAAAGTCGCCAAAAATTACGGTATCTTGTGAGTTACTTACATCTGCAATTTGTTCGTAAATTTCTCGGTCAGTTTGCACTGATTGAGCTGGAGGTCTGTATATTAACGCAAGTATTATTTTTGTACCTTTATTATTCTTTATTAGCACAAAAGATGTGTCGACGTTCACAATCTGAGGTTTTGACAAGAAGGTAGGGTTAAGAGTTTCTTTGATATATAGTAAAACGCCACCTCCATTTCTATTTATTCGGCTTTTCTCAAACATTACATAACCGGGAAGTGAATACTCTGCTAAAAAGTCTCTCTCTTCGGTATTGAGCCAAGATTCTGTTATGCCAATCACATCATAATTTTCTGTAAACACTAGCTCCTCTAAATCTGAAAATGTATTGCGTATGCTACGAGCGTTTGCATAGAAAACCTTTAAATTTTTTATTTTAGATCTCACAGAACGCTCGTTAATAATATTTTTGGTTCTTGTCGGATCTACGTTTATGTTTATGGCTGTCCTCGGTCCTCGCTGTCTTCGATCCTTATCGCTCGTGATCCTCTGTTGCCTCTGTTTTTTGCTTGGCGTTGGATGATTTATGTCACTGCTGCTTCTTCTCGGATGGCGTTTTTTGATCCATGGCTGCGGACTGCTTCGTGTAGGAGATGACCCATGCGTGCTAAACCCACAGGGTTTAGATGAGTGCCACCTTGCGGAACAGAGTAGGCTGGCTGTAGAAGTTGTCCCAGAGGTTGATGAATTCAACTTCTTCCTTCAGACACAAATATTTTAGTCGGCTATTTGTGCTGAAGGCCTTGTCGTAGAATTTGTCAGGTGCGTCGATCTTGGGGAGAATGCCTGAGATTATGATATTCCTTGACTTGTTTTTGTAGTGCTGGATCATCTTGCGATATTTCTCCATCAACTCTTCGGATCTTGTGTGCATGACGTCATTTGAACCAGCATGGATGACAAAAAGGGTATTTTCATTTGCATCCTTTGTGGTATCTTCGAAGGCTTCCACAATGCCGTCCAGTCCAGCTCCTGGGATGCAAAATCTTTTTCGTCGATTTGGGACTCTGTCGCAGAACTCTTCGACCTGTCCTCGTAGGATGGAATCCCCAACGAGCCTGGTCTCTTCTGGTTCGTCTTCCATCTCTACCAAGATCTCAAATCTGTTTGACATTGTGACTGGTAGATGAGACCTTTTCTGCGTTGGCCGTGCACCGTTCCTCACTGGTGTAAATCCGGAAACCTGTGGTGGCGGGACTCTGCGTACAGGTCGGGGAGAGGAGTGGTTAGAATTGGGGCGAGGGGTTGGTGCTGTTCGTTCTAGCAGGCTTCTTGCACGAGGAGTGGGGGAGAGACTAAGGTGACCAGGGCGGCTGTCCTGGTTTGATGTTGCCTCAGGTTCGTCAGAAGCATCTGCTGCAGTGGCTACTGCAGGTGTTGGATTGCTGGCAGATGACGTTGGGGTGGTGGTGGATGCTGGAGTTGAAACAATTGGAGTTAGTGATACTCCAACGTTTAGTGTTACAAACTCTTGGAGTGATTCCAGGTTCCTGGTGAGGGCATTGATCTTGTTGTGGGCTTCATCCAATTTTGCTGTCAAATCCTCTCGTTGCTGGCAGAGTCGGCAGACTTGTGGATCGGCAGGAGCAAACATGGAAGCACCAAACCTACCGGCGCAGTTCGTACAGGCACGAGGCATGGTGACGATCACTTTCTTCAGATCACTTCACTCACTTATAAACACTTAACTCACTTTAAAAACACTAAACTCACTTTTTATAAACACTTATCTCTCTTTAAAAACACTTCACTCACTTCAGGTCGCTTCACTTACTTAAATGGCCTAACCGAAAACAAAAATGTTGAAATACGCACAAATAGGTTATCAGCGGTGATAGCCTAACCGAAAATTAAAACAAAACAAAATTAAATCTGAATACGCAGTGATAGCCGAACCGAAAACAATTTTATTTTTATTTAAACAGAAATAGGCCACCAGGGGTGATAGCCTATCCTAACCGAAAACAAAAATTATGAAATACTGGTACGCAGAAATAGGCCACCAGCGGTGATAGCCTAAATGAAAATTTAAAAATTGAAGTTACTCAGTTACTCAGTTACTTGTTCGTCAAGGGGAATCCACGCAATGCGAGCTAAGCTCATTATTATCGCGCCTCCTTAACTGGGAATGTATTGCGTGAAATGCATGTTAAGTGTTTTATATACTGTTGGAATGGCTGTGGATGTGTGTGTAGTCTGTATTTAGCCAATTGGTGACATCGGAAACGAAGGCTTAGGGTGGATCTGTATGGTACCATTCTCACTATAGACGGTACCGTCTCGCCCGAAGACTTAGGTAGCCATCAGCTTAGGTGAACCATATGATACCCATCTCGCCTTGTACCATTTTTGCCAACCCCAGATGGGACGTCACAACGTCGTCCACTTATTTCAGGTACCTATTTACAGCTAGGTGAACTGAGGCTAACACATGAAAGGAGACAAGCCCAATTTGTCTCCGCCCGGCCGGGGATTGAACCCCCGACCTCTCGTGTGTGAGACGAGAGCTCTACCTACTAGGCTACGGGCTGTACGCAGAAATAAGCTACCAGGGATGATAGCCTAGACTAAGTACTCACTTTTTTCTGGACACCCTTCTCCTTCATGTTTAGCATATTAGTGTTGAGGTTTTAAGACGTTCATTCCGTTAGTTTGGCGATTTTGAGACCTTTCACCTCATTTTGTTATCAATATTAAGAACTTTCGTGCTCTTTAGATGTCTATTTTTTTCTGGCGAGCGATAGCGAGCCTCTAATTTAACCCCTTATTAGCGGGGCCCGACTTAAGTCCGAATCTAAAAACCTGGACTATGTGGCGGGGCCCGACTTTAGTCCGTATGCAATTTTTGAGCAAGAATGGCTCTGAGAGAGAGACGAACGACGGGAGGAGCGGAGGTAACCTCATGACCGCTCGGCACGGACCCCGCGCGCCTACTGACATCTACTCCACACAACTCCACCCTCCCTACCTCACCACACAGGGAATTATATAAGGAAATTACCGTATTTTAGGGTTTTTGCACTCGCGTTGCACGATCGTTGCAAGAGAACGCGTTGTCGCAGAAGGATGGTTCTGGTGTCATTGGAAAGCTCAATTTACGCCCTTTCAGGGATTCATAATTGTATTACGCTCTGGCTCTTGTTTATGCATGAAAAAAGAGCACGGAAACAAGGCCATTTAGGGTAAAAAAAAACCCCGCTGGGCACGTAGTGGAAAAAAACTGACCGGCCCGCTCGTAAAGTGTTAAGAAAGAACCGGCGTTCGGCCGGGACATTTTTCTACCGAAAAATGTACAAATTTATCTTGAAAGGGGGTCTAAGGGGTGTTTTTCTAAGCTTGAAGAAGGTCTAGTGAGGGAACTCAAAGATGAATATATATATATACAGCCCACAATCAAGCACTACCCTCTTTAATAACCTTGACATTCCCTAAGCAGTTTTTTTGGATTGTCCCACATTCTAAATATATAATAGCTTGACCTAAGACCACCAGTAATTGTCTTCTTAATCCAAACCCTTCCCCGTTCTCTTACCCCTGCCTGTTTTGCTACCCAAGAGCTGCCTTCTGCGGATCGCTCTACTTAAACGTAAGCACCAGTTTTTTTCTTTCTATGTGGATGAGAGATACAAAAGGCAGAACTGCTTGTAAAGAGTGCCTCCCCCAGTTGAAAGAGTGACAGGGCAAACGTCAAGGAACGTTCGAGCCAAAATGATATCGACTCTTCATTTATCAATCAACACTCACTCTCTTAATCTTTGTTCGATGTGGTATAAACACTACCCTTCCCACATGTTTATGAAGAAGGACCATGAATATATGAAATAGATTGAAATACAATGAAAAATTCCCCCACCTGAGACATACCTTTAGGGCTCCCGCAGTCCGCACATGAGAGTCTACGAGTGGATAGTGGCTGCCACTCTGGTTTTGGCATAATAGGAACGAGGGAGGGTCGGTTCATACTATAGCAAATATATATGACACATCCTGATATATTTTATACATTATGAAGGTCTCATTGTATGTCGAAAAAAAAAAACTTCCAAAATGGCCGCCACCCTCCGCTAAAGACTGTCTAGTGTGTGGTAACAGGCGGACACCTAGCCAGTCCAGAGTGACCACAACGCATGCGTGAAGGTTTGGCTGTGATGTTTGTCAGTGTGGCCGCGGGTTGGTTCGTTGGTTGGTTGGTGATGACGAGCGTTGTTGTGTTAACTAATTGATAAACTGGCGTATCACGTGACTAGGACTCATATACCTGGTAATTAACACGGTAATCAGTGACTATAATGTGTGAGCTACAGTCTGAAGAAACAGTTAATTGTGTTAGGAATGTTGACGGTCGGCTGTGCTGTCTTGCTGTGTTGGGACCAACTGATGCACACTAAGCTGTTAAGACCACCATTGATGCTGTGGACGGACCAGAGCAACTGTGCCATAAGGTATGCATCAGACTATATATATTTAATTAGGTCAATATACAGGACGCGCTACAATATTGGTAAAAAATTAATCTCAATAGCATGCATTTAACTCTTTCAGACTTATATGACACTACCGCGTCATATAACAGGGTGAACCAGAAACTCATAAGATGCTACCGTGTCATATGGACTTATCTTCATAATTCTAGAATAAGTTATATGACGCCCTAGTGTCATATGGAGCTCAGTAAGTCCGGTAAGTTAGATGAAGATCTGTCGGTTGGTGGCAACCCCAGGTTTCTCCGACAATTCTAACGGTCAGCAGTGTGGTTTTGACAGTTGTGTGGTGCAGTGGCAATGATACCGGGCTCCCGCCTCCGTAGACTTACTGGAACATATTATGTCTGAAGGAGTTAAGCAATTTGTTTAAACATTTTTGATGTAGGTGTCATTCCCAGGAAACTAACATTATACATATTATATGGATATTTACGTTTTAAGAGTTTGTTTACACTTCTTCGTTTTCTTCTTCTTGTGGGAGACCTCTTTTCCGTGCCCCAGTCAACAACTGAGACATCTGGTGGCGAATGCAATGAACTACTGGTGGCGAGAGTAATCACCCTACCTAATTTTTAGCAAGAGTAATCGAGTTCACTGACAAGTGATGTCTATCGACCATTCAGGTGATGCCATGATTTGGAAGACAGAGTGGTCTGGGAAATAACCCATCAGTTTGACTATGGCCAGCTTGTGTAGAGGGTGTAGGTAGCCGATCAAAGCTTTTTCCACCGTCTTTAAAAACAATGAGGCTGCTTAAGAAATTTTCGCCTTCCAATTAGTGTAAACTGTCCAAAGAGCATTAACCAGTGTTCCAAATACAGCCGACGAGGACAGCTGGTTTTGAAATGCACACACAGTTTTTTGCCATGGAAAAAATCGAAACCAAAATCCACCAGCTGTTGACCAGGATGAGTGGTGAGCCTCCAGCCAGGCAGCCACTCAAGCCAAGGCCAATAAAGGCAAGCACTTTCCAAGATTCGAGTTTGCTGTTGTCCAGAAATGACCCTTGGACTTAGAAACACTATAATTGCACAATTTTCTTTTATCTCGACAATTAGGGCACTCAACCCCAGCCAGAAGCCACTTAACCTGACGACTCTCTGCATAACTACCCTCAGCCTCAAGCCATTCAACCCGACGACCCTCAACTCACTACATCCTCTGCTCATTAAGGTTAGTTGGTTGGTTGGCGCTCAGGCGGCTCAGCGGGGGGCCATCAGCCCCACTTACGCTAATGTAAACCCCATTCTTAGTAGGTTAGGTGGACAAAAAAAAGGAGCCGGACCACAGGTAGCTCGGGAATCTTAATGGGTGATTGCAAAGTAACATTAAGTAAAAGAATTTTTCGCATAGGTTTAAACTTCCGGAAATTAATGGGTAATAAATACGATCATGGATTATAACTTATGTCCGCCGCCGCACTAATGTTATTGTTGTCAACCTCTCGCTGCCGTCGGACCAATGTGCCAGAGAGCAAGGGCTAGTTTTGTATCCCACGTACTGAGTACTATGAACCCCCAGCAGCTGGCATGCAAGGGCTAGTTTTGTATCCCACGTACTGAGTACTATGAACCCCCAGCAGCTGGCATGCAAGGGCTAGTTTTTTATCCCACGTACTGGGTACTATGGACAAGCAGAAGCTGGCATGCAAGGGCTAGTTTTGTATCCCACGTACTAGGTACTATGCACCAGCAGTAGCTGGCATGCAAGGGCTAGTTTTGTATCCCACGTACTAGGTACTATGCACCAGCAGTAGCTGGCATGCAAGGGCTAGTTTTGTATCCCACGTACTGGGTACTTTGAACCCACAGTAGCTGGCATGCAAGGGCCAGTTTTGTATCCCACGTACTAGGTCTAGGTTAGGTTAGGTTGGGTTGATAGGTTAGGCTAATGTTAACCCCATTCTTACTAGGTTAGGTTAGGTAAGGTTGTTATGTTAGGCTAATGTTAACCCCATTCTTACTAGGTTAGGTTAGGTAAGGTTGTTAGGTTAGGCTAATGTTAACCTCATTCTTACTTCATTAGGTTAGGCTAATGTTAACCTTATGAAAACCCAAACAAAGATTTTATTAGGGTTACTGTGTAATTTTAACATGAAAATTAGTCAAATCCGAGCTAAGTTTCGTCAAAACTTGGCTCGTGTTTTCAAAATGTCGGGTTATATGGGTCTGGAAATTTACAAAACCCGAGTTAACATTTTACTAAGGTTACTTTGTTATTTTAATTTTTAAATTAGTTAAATCCGAGCCAAGTTTCGTCAAAACCTGGCTCGGGTTTTCAAAAAGTCGGGTTTTATGGGTCTGGAAATTGACAAAACCCGAGCCAAATTTTGGTTACAAATGTGTATTAGCGTGTTCTATACGCTTTTTACCCCTCAATTTCCCTGATCTTCATAGCCCTCCCCACTATAGGGGGGCCTGTCTTTAGATTGATGGATAATGGGTAAATGCTCAATTCCCATTCAATTTCATCACTAGATTTGACTAAAACACCAAAAAAAAAAAAAACAAAAAAACGTTGTTGCGTCTCCTGTATATTAACCTTTAATTAATGTATATATTACGTTGTACAATCGTCTGCACAAGTAGCTAGTGCACTATGTTTATGGTAAATTGAGAACGTAAACGTTTGACAGTAAACACTGACTTGAGATAGCTCGAGTAAATGTTTCAAAATGTATCACTATTTTGTTAGATTTTGTCAATACAATTAATTACTGCAGGCGATTGTAGGGGATTGGAGAATTAACCATTGATGAGTAAACATTCTTGGATGGTAAAACTAAGGACAATATAAAGTTTAAGTAATTAAATTCAGACATCGATGTTATCGTGGTCTATAGGTTTCTTATGCCAAGTACGTCATTCTAATATGTGTCTACATGCGCGTACAAATACATTACTGATCCTGAAAAAAACAAAAAATCCTCTATATCGCATACCTCCCAAGATGCGGGTGGGTTTGTTTACATCCACCGCGAGTGTAGCCTCGGTGACTCACGTTGGGGAAAACGAGGTTTGTGACCACTACTGTTAAAATATATGAGGATTTCAATAAGTCCTTGGGGGGGGGGGGGGGCTCTACATATTTTGAGTCCCGCCGCAAACGGTTATTGCCAAATAGTTATTTTTCGCTAGTGGGGGGGGAGTGTTTTTAGATTGTTATTTAATGGGTAAATATACATTTCCTACTATTATCATACATCAAAACACCCTTTCACAACTATAAAATAGAAAACAAAATATATATATTTGTAGCAATTTAATTACATACACATTATATTGACCAAAACGAATAATAATAATAATAGTTTGGGCAGTATAATTTATAAACAAGGTGTAAGTGTGACAGTGTGCGTGTGATGATCCCACCTACAGCTGATTGGTGGAGCGGTGGGGGTGGGTCGGCTAGGAGGATTGTCATTGGTGGAAACAGGGGGAGAGTCAGCGGTAATCTCCATGACATATTAAGTTGGAAAACATTTCGTATTTCATCTAATCGCCGTTCAACTATTAGTATAATTAATTATGTCTTTAAGTTTTCGTGTTACTGTTTCCCAGAACGACCAAAGGATTAAATATTTTGTCAACACTTGTAGCATTGTAGCATCTTGCTGCAATACTCTCTATTTATTTATGTCATTCTGACTTCGCCATCTGTTCTATTTCTTTCATTTAATGTTGTGTTAGTAGTTGTGGAATGTTCTCTTTATTACAATGTTAGTGAGAGTGTATATATGTTCTTAGCTTAATTTAGTTATATCTTATTATGTTACGTTGGGGCTCCGTAGATAGCAGCCCCTGGGTAGCATAGTGTGCGGGGTTGCTCGAGGAATTACGGATTGGAACTGGATTGGAAAATCCTAATGAACGATGCAAGAACCAAAAAATAGTACTATTAGGAAAGCGGGATGTTTACATTTATCTTTAATTAATCAACATTGGGTTTCAATATGTTCGTGCATTATGAGACAGACCACCCCCACACTACTACCCCAGAGTAAGTTAGTGACCCCCCTCCCTCCACCGACCCCCACACTACTACCCCAGAGTAAGTTAGTGACCCCCCTCCATCCACCGACCCCCACACTACTACCCCAGAGTATGATAGTGACCCCCATCTCTCCACCGACCCCCACACTACTATCCCAGAGTATGTTAGTGACCCCCCTCCCTCCACCGAGCCCCACACTACTACCCCAGAGTAAGTTAGTGACCCCCCTCCCTCCACCGAGCCCCACACTACTACCCCAGAGTAAGTTAGTGACCCCCCTCCCTCCACCGACCCCCACACTACTACCCCAGAGTATGTTAGTGACCCCCTCCCTCCACCGACCCCCACACTACTACCCCAGAGTATGATAGTGGCCCCCATCTCTCCACCGACCCCCACACTACTACCTCAGAGTATGTTAGTGACCCCCCTCCCTCCACCGACCCCCACACTACTACCCCAGAGTATGTTAGTGACCCCCCTCCCTCCACCGACCCCCACACTACTACCCCAGAGTAAGTTAGTGACCCCCCTCCCTCCACCGACCCCCCACTACTACTACCCCAGAGTATGTTAGTGACCCCCCTCCCTCCACCGAGCCCCACACTACTACCCCAGAGTATGTTAGTGACCCCCCTCCCTCCACCGACCCCCACACTACTACCCCAGAGTAAGTTAGTGACCCCCCTCCCTCCACCGACCCCCACACTACTACCCCAGAGTAAGTTAGTGACCCCCCTCCCTCCACCGACCCCCACACTACTACCCCAGAGTATGTTAGTGACCCCCCTCCCTCCACCGACCCCCACACTACTACCCCAGAGTATGTTAGTGACCCCCCTCCCTCCACCGAGCCCCACACTACTACCCCAGAGTATGTTAGTGACACCCCTCCTTACCTTTGGATACCTTTGGATGTGTTCACCGCTCCTCTAGCGGCAGCAAGGAGTGCGACGCCCCTCGTTATGGGTGGTGATTTGGTGCAGTAGACTGTTTGAAGCGACAGCTCGCTCCCTTGCGAGGATGGGCTCGTCTGGCACTTTTTGCAGTTCGACATCTAGGGCTCTCTTGAAGTTGTCTAACGAGATGTCCCTCATGTCTCTTACTCGCCGTGGGAGTTTGTTGAAGAGACGTGGGCCTCTGTGTGATAACCAGCCCTCTCGCAGAGAGCCCATAGCACCCCTGTTATTCATCCGGGGGATTTCGCATTCCCAGCCTCTCCTATCACTGAATTTCATGACTATCGGAGTATGTAGGTTTGGTACTAAACCCTCTGCGATTTTCCACGTGTATATTATTAGGTAACGTTCTCTTCTACGTTCCAGTGAGTACAGATCCTCCCTCCACCGACACCCACACTACTACCCCAGAGTAAGTTAGTGACCCCACTCCCTCCACCGACCCCCACACTACTACCCCAGAGTATGTTAGTGACCCCCCTCCCTCTACCGACCCCCACACTACTACCCCAGAGTATGTTAATGACCCCCCTCCATCCACTGACCCCCACACTAATACCCCAGAGTATGTTAATGACCCCCCTCCATCCACTGACCCCCACACTAATACCCCAGAGTATGTTAGTGACCCCCCCTCCCTCCCCACACCCCCACACTACTACCCCCCACTACCCCACAATATGTATGTAACTCCCTCCCTCCCCCCCACCAACAAACTACCCCACAAAAAGTTAGTATCCCTCCCTCCACCCCCACCCCCACACTACTACCCCCACTACCCCACAATATGTTAGTGACCCCCCTCCCACTCCCACACTACCCCACAATATGTTAGTGACCCCCTCCCTCCTCCGACGCCCACAATACTCCCCACATAACCCCACCCTATGTTAGTGCCCCCCTCCCTCCCTCCTCATCACCAACACTCTACCCCACTGTATGTTATTAACCCCCCCCCCACACCCATCCCACACTACTACCCACACTACCCCTCAATATGTTAGTGATCCCCTCCCTTCCTCCTCCCCCACCCCCACACTACTACTCACATTACCCAGCAATATGTAGTGACTCCCCTCCCTCCCCACAATATGTTGGTGACCCCCCCCTCCCTCCACCCCTCCCCCACAATATGTTAGTGATCCCCATCCCTCCCTACCCCCACCCCCACACTACTACCCTCACTACCCAACAATATGTTAGTGACCCCCTCCCTCCCCCACAATATGTTAGTGACTCTCTCCCTCCCCACACCTACACTACTACCCCCAATATGTTAGTGACCCCTCCCCCACACTACTACCCATACTACCCCAAAATTTGTTAGTGAACCCCCTCCCCTCCACACACACCCTGACACATACACACACAATCACACACACACAGTCATCCTCATGTATGTCCTCCACACGAACACACACACACACATACACTCTCTCTCTCTCTCCTCCACCATATACCATCAAGGGCTTGTGGATCATGTGCATTACAAGAATACTAATTACTACCTGGTTATTATTGATGATACTCTTGATTAACCCATTCGGTATTCTTGCTACTATTAGACGATTTGCAATGAGTTGTGTTACCGGGCGTACGTCAATAGCGGGGGTGTGGGGGCAACAGCCCCCACCCATAATACTAGGATAGGTCAGGTAAGGTTGTTAGGTAAGGCTAATGTCCTTTCAAAGAGGTATAGTAAACGCTAGGGTATACCCGGTGGGCCTGTCAGAGGTAAGTCCTATGGGTGATACGCCCGATAACACAACTCTTGCCGACGATTTTAATCAGCTTAAAAAGGAACACCAACAACTAACAGGCTACAAACTATCTCACTTAACTCTTTTTATTACTACATATCCTTCTTAAGCTGAATATAATCGTCTAAATATAGCTGGAATAAACATAAAAAGACATCACCCGTCTTTAAAGGGTTAATGAATATGTCGGACAGGTTAGGAGAGAGTTATCACGACCAGAATTCGAACCCATTCTCTGGAGATATTTTGTTTTTTTGGAGAGTTGGGCACGTATCCACTCGCTCATGGTCGAGTAGATATGGTGCCCAATTGGGTTGGAATCCTGGTCTGGATACCTCCGATAATACTGTTGTTTATGATGTTGTTGTGGTTATTGATATTTATGTTGTTGCTTTTTTTTTTCAATGTGAATGAGGGAGAGAAAAGGCATAACTGCCTGCAGCGAGTGACTCCTCTATAGTTCAAAGAGTGATAGGGCCAAAATCAAGGGACGTTCGAGCTAAAATGCCTGGACACACGGAGTTTGAAGCAATTTAAGTCATAGGAAGAGGGAATGACTGATTTTGGGAGAGAGTTCCAGAGCTCAGCAGTTGTTGTTGTTGTTGTTGTTATTGAGGATGAGGATGTTATTGTTGATGGTAAAATGGGTGATGATAATATTTGTGTGTTATTAAGGTGAGATATACGTACTGTATATTGACTACCGGTACCGGTACTATAGTCTATTCGCTGTTAGTAGGCGAGACATCATGACCTCTTTCCCCTGCAACTCAAAAAGGGCTAGAACAAATTGGTTGTAAATTGCCACATCTATTCCTTGACTGACTCCTCCCAAATGGTAGAAATGTTAGCTCGATTACGCTAGTTGCTTTTGTGCTACAGAGGTTAGAAGTCACGTTTTTTCTCCTACTTACAGCGAATAGACTATAGCTGCCATGGCTGTTGTGTTGTGTTGCGTGTGTGAGTGTGTGTGTGTGTGTGATTTGTGATTATGTTTTTGTTTATTTACTTGCGTGATGGGTGTGTATATCATGTAATCTAAACAATGACCAGCGATAATATTACCCTACGTTGAAGATAGTCTGGGCAGTGGTGTGGCAATTATCAGCGTCGGTATGGAGAGAGAGAGAGAGTGAGAGTGAGTTCCTGAATATTGACCCCATGTATTATTACAGGTACCCAACCCAAGTCAGTCATAGTCAGGGCGAAGGTAGAGTACCGGTAATTAGCGGCGTATGTGGCTGTTCCGATGTGTGTGTGTGTGTGTGTGTTACTCAGTTACTTGTTCGTCAAGGGGAATCCACGCAATGCGAGCTAAGCTCATTATTATCGCGCCTCCTTAACTGGGAATGTATTGCGTGCAATGCATGTTAAGTGTTTTATGTACTGATGGAATGGCTGTGGATGTGTGTGTAGTCTGTATTTACCCAATTGGCGACATCGGAAACGAAGGCTTAGGGTGGATCTGTATGGTACCATTCTCACTATAGATGGTACCGTCTCGCCCGAAGGCTTAGGTAGCCATCAGCTTAGGTGAACCATATGATACCCATATCGCCTTGTACCATTTTTGCCAACCCCAGATGGGACAACGTCGTCTGCTTATTCCAGGTACCTATTTACAGCTAGGTGAACTGAGGCTAACACATGAAAGGAGACAAGCCCAATTTGTCTCCGCCCGGCTGGGGATTGAACCCCCGACCCCTCGTGTGTGAGACGAGAGCTCTACCTACTAGGCTACGGGCTGTGTGTGTGTGTGTGTGTGCGTGTGTGTGTGTGTGTGTGTGTCTTAGATGTTTCCAGTGTTTTATATGTATGTATGAGTATTTGTGAATTATATTGTGTGTTTGTGAAGTGCGTGTATGTGTGTGTGTGTGTGTGTGTAAACAATGACCCTATGTCTGTTGCTATAGGTCCTGAATATTGACCTCATGTAATAACTTTATGTATCTCCACTCTGGTTCCTGGTACATTATGTTGACCTTTAGTATTATTATTATCTGTCAGGAGAGAGAGAGAAACAGAGAGAGTGACTGGTGAGAGAGAGAGAGAGAGAGTGAGTGAGAGTGAAGAGTTACACAGAGTTACACAATAATCCGTATATATCAGTCTCCATATACTGAGCGAGAGAGAGAGAGAGAGAGCGAGTGAATAGTTACACAGAGCTACGCAAGAATCCTCATATACCAAGTATCTACATACTGAGAGAGAGAGAGAGAGAGAGAGAGTGAAGAGTTACACAGAACTACGCAAGAATCCTCATATACCAGGTTTCTACATACTGAGAGAGAGAGAGAGAGTGTGAGTGAGAATGAGAGTGAAGAGTTACACAGAGCTACACAAGAATCCTCATATACCAGGTTTCTACATAATGAGAGAGAGAGAGAGAGTGTGAGTGAGAATGAGAGTGAAGAGTTACACAGAGCTACACAAGAATCCTCATATACCAGGTTTCTACATAATGAGAGAGAGAGAGAGAGAGTGTGAGTGAGAATGAGAGTGAAGAGTTACACAGAGCTACACAGGAATCCTCATATACCAGGTTTCTACATAATGAGAGAGAGAGAGAGAGAGAGAGAGAGTCAGAGTGAGTGAGAATGAGAGTGAAGAGTTACACAGAGCTACACATTAATCATCATATACCAGGGCTCTATATACTGAGAGAGAAGGGAGGAGAGTGGAGTAGAGTGAGAAGTGAAGAGTTTACACATAGCTACACAAGAATCCTCATATACCAGGTTTCTACATAACCTGCAGAGGAGAGATAGGTGAGTGATATGATAGTGAAGAGTACACAGAGCTACACAAAGCCTCAATACCAGGTTTCCCTATAATGAGAGGAGAAGAGAGAGATGTGTGAGTGAGGGAATAGAGATGTAAATGAGAATGAGAGTGAAGAGTTACACAGAGCTACACAAGAATCCTCATATACCAGGGCTCTATATACTGAGAGAGAGAGAGAGAGAGTCAGAGTGAGTGAGAATGAGAGTGAAGAGTTACACAGAGCTACACAAGAATCCTCATATACCAGGTTTCTACATAATGAGAGAGAGAGAGAGAGAGAGAGTCAGAGTCAGAGTGAGTGAGAATGAGAGTGAAGAGTTACACAGAGCTACACAGGAATCCTCATATACCAGGTTTCTACATAATGAGAGAGAGAGAGAGAGAGAGAGAGAGAGAGTGTGAGTGAGAATGAGAGTGAAGAGTTACACAGAGCTACACAAGAACTCCAATTCTCATATACCATGGTTTTCTTTACATAATGGAGAGAGAGAGAGAGGAGTGTTGAGTGATAAGAGAGTGAAGAGTTACAGAGCTACACAGGAATCCTCATATACCAGGTTTCTACATAATGAGAGAGAGAGAGAGAGAGAGAGAGTCAGAGTGAGTGAGAATGAGAGTGAAGAGTTACACAGAGCTACACAAGAATCCTCATATACCAGGGCTCTATATACTGAGAGAGAGAGAGAGAGAGAGAG
>CM064545.1:1615783-1623283 GCA_032716605.1 Paralithodes platypus
ACTACTACAACTACTAGTACAATAATAGGTACTACTACAACTACTAGTACAATAATAGGTACTACTACAACTACTAGTACAATAATAGGTACTACTACAACTACTAGTACAATAATTATATTGAAATAATATCAAAATTATTACTAATTATAATAACCGTAATAACAATAATAATAATGATGATACATTAATATGTATATTGTTACACGGTTATATAACAAATACAACATCTCGACACTCATTAAAGAGGCAAGGGATGTAATGAAGTACTCATGGATCCTAGGCAACCACAACCTTCACTTTCACAAGGACATAATTATCAGTTGTTGACTCCCCCTGTTCATTATAATTAATTTTAATAATATAAATATTTGTAGTGTATTAAATATGATCAAAATCCTGAAATTCCCGTAGTCCCACCAAAGTCCATGTACCTCAACACGCCTCCCCCTGATCCTCTTAATCCAGCAATCAGATCCCCGACCTTCACACACCATGATCCACCAGCTCTCTCTTGATCCATACTTAACCTTCAGATAGGTTAGCCTTCTGACAAAATATATATACACTGTAAACAATAATTGATATGAAAAGAGTAATTAAAGCACTAATTAAGCACTATATCGACTGTCTACAAACTGCCTACCTGTATACCATGAACATTGAGTAAGGTTATGTATCCTTTATCACGCCATGGTGTAGTGGATTAAAGCAAGGACACTCGTCCTGACTGTCGGTGGTTCGAGTCTGGCTGGGAGTATAACACATTTAGTAGCTCACGTGTATAGTTTGTGATATATATATATATATATATATATATATATACAGGGAGAGAGAGAGAGAGAGAGAGAGAGCGAGAGAGAGAGAGAGAGAGAGAGAGAGAGAAGAGAGAGAGAGAGAGAGAGAGAGAGAGAGAGAGAGAGAGAGAGAGAGAGCGAGAGCGAGGGAGAGAGGATAGAATGAATACTGGACATAGTTAAATATAACATTATCAAGGATACCAGCCTACCAGTGAGCAATATTTACCTTGGCCGACAGATTCTGTTGACTCAATATCTACTTGATATTCCTACGATATAAATAATTATATAGCCTATTACAAGATTCTAGCCTATTACAAGGTGAGGAAATGGAATGTACACAAACTTGACTAATATGCTATAGAGGGTTTCCGGAACACTCAACCAGTAGTAGAACATTTCAACCAGTAGATCTCAACTAGTGCCAAATCAACCAGGGCCAAATAAACCAGTGTAATAATACAGCTTTAACTTACCTAACCTAAACTAAGGGTTTCGGTTGAGTTGGCACTGGTTGACATTTATTGGTAGGGATGGTCTACTGGTTGAGTTGTCTAGTCACCCTTCGAGACATGGCAGAGAGAGAGAGAGGGGTGGAGAGAGAGAGAGAGAGGTGGAGAGAAAGAGGTGGAGAGAGAGAGAGAGAGAGAGAATTGCAAGGAATGGTTAGTATAAATACTAAGGAGCTAATACTTAGTGAATATTTAACTGATTAATAATTCTGTATAACAGACAAATGTATCTAAATAACATATATGCATAACATTGTAACCAGAATATATCTAATAGACTACGCGTTTCAAGCGAAAAGCGACCGAAAGCTATCAACCGATCCTTATAGCTCAATCACCTAAAACTTTCCATCGCCGCACATGACTGGAAAATAGTAGACTGGTATAAAACCTTTTAAAACCCTCACACTTCTACAACGCCCATGCCCTCTCCATGCCTGCCAACCAAGGAGCCTACATCAGTGTGCGCCACTTTATTGGTCCACACCATTATGGAGATTGGTGAAGTGGTCTGAGTAGTGGTGCATGGGGCCAGCAAACACAACACAATAACACACAAATAATAACAATACATACTCTCTCTCTCTCTCTTACAAAGTCACTCCTTTATCTCACACCCTTCTTAGTCTTACATAAACAATCCCTCTTTCTTTTACCCTACCACTCCCCCTCCACGTGCCTAAATACCCCCTCGAAACAAGGGTCTATCAGAGGAACCCTAATACTAACTCTAACTCTCTTTCTCTCTCTCTCTAGGTCCCTAAATACCCCCTGAGACAAGAGGTAATGACCCTACAGAGGAGCCCTAATATATACACTTGAGCCCCCCCACCCCTCCCCCCCGTGTGTGTGTGTGTGTGTAAAGGATTCCATTTACAGCAACAAAAGCTCCCCCCGCGGTTGACACGCTTTGTTTCTGCTTAACAAGTCGCGCTTTGTTAGTGGTGGTGGGAGAGAGAGAGAGAGAGGTGGAGAGGGAAGGAAAGGGAGAGAGAGAGAGAGAGAGAGAGAGAGAGAGAGAGAGAGAGAGAGAGAGAGAGAGAGAGAGAGAGAGAGAGAGAGAGAGAGAGAGAGAGAGAGAGAGAGAGAGAGAGAGAGAGAGAGAGAGAATGTGCGTGTGTTGTGTGAGCACAGGTGTGTGCTTAGGTAGTGAAGGTATAGTAGGGTGTTTTTTTCTAGACCCCCTTCTGTCTCATGTTTATTATCCCCATTAGTTTTGAAACTTTAAGACGTTCGCCCTATTCGTTTGGCGATTATATGAACACTTGCCCCATTTCGTTGTCAATTCTCCCTACCAGGAATTCACCGGAGACCTCTGGTGGACGCTTCCAAAGTAGCGCCAGAGCTACGTCTGTCGACATAAACAATACTCAACACCTTGGCTATGTAAAGTTTATCACGATTTCTTACGATTCTGCATGTTTTGACTATATACGAGTGCTACACTAAGTGCTTATATAGTATGGTAGTTGTGGGGGGTAATGTGTCAGCTATAGAAAGTACGACATATAGCTTATAATTAAGAATGATTGGTGGAGAGGGAGGGTGAAGAACTGCGGGGTATCGCCATTTAAAGGGCCCAGGTCGCTTGCTGTACAAAACAACGTGTCTGGCGCGGCAACTCCAAGCATTTCTGGTAGGGAGAATTGTAAAACCTTTCGTGCCATTTAGGTGTCTAATATCACCCGAGACATAGTAGTTCACCCGAGACATAGAAGTTTCATTTATTGCTATAGAGTATAAACAAATTCGCTACCAACAAAATATGGAAACTATAATAATATAGAAATAGAGAGTATAGAAAATAGACTATAGACTAAAGTAAATTTCATAAAATAATAAGACAGTAGAATATGACGCATTTGTGCGCTAATTTTCCTATTACTGATAACCGAGCAGCTTCTTTAGTTGCTGCTCGCATTCCTTTGTATATTCCTTTGTATATGTCAAACCATTTTGTTTTCCCTCTTTTTTTAGAGTGTTTAAAATCTGTATGTGGTAAACCAGGATTGAATCCCGGTGGATCACAGGCTTGCTTTCATTAATTTAATTGAGAGATGTTTGCTGTTGGAATGAAAATTATAAAATCGATTATCTGCGCAAAACATTACCCTTCGAACTTAACACCTTTCACTCGTACGGATCCTTCTTAAACTGCACAAAATCGTCAACTATGGCTTGAGTATATCTAAAAAGACGCCGGTACAGAAGGGGTTAATAAAGCAAAATAATGAGTCCCAAGAAATACGTGGAGTGACTAAAGCCGGTATCACACGAGAGCTTTTATAGTCAACATTCCATAATCAACATTTTCTGGCAACATTTTTGGTATATTTTGTAGTGGTATCGAAAACTAGACTGATGGTGGATAAATGTAAATGACACAAATATAATAAATGTTGCCCTCATAAGCTGCCAGACCAGTGTTGAGAGAAAAAGTGCTCGTGCGATACCGACTTAACAATGCCAGTAGTCAGTAGCCAGGCACTTGGTCCGATAGTTCTCCTCTCGCAGTTTTCTTCCAATTTAAGTGTTTCTTTGTCTTGGAGAGAGAGAGAGAGAGAGAGAGAGAGAGAGAGAGAGAGAGAGAGAGAGAGAGAGAGAGAGAGAGAGAGAGAGAGAGAGAGAGAGAGAGAGAGAGGGGGGGAATGTAGTGTACTGTATATAGCATAAATAATATATATATATATATATATATATATATATATATATATATATATATAGTATATATATATATATATTATATATATCTATATATATATATATATATATATATACTGTATATTATATATATATATATATATAATATATACTGTATATATATATATATATGTTAGTATAGCCAGGTAATAGATTCTCTTTTAAACAGACGAGGTTAAAGGCAATAGCAGTTTCAGCATTTAGTATTTTATTGTTACAGCTTTCAATATTTCTAAAAAATTTTCCTCGGGGGTTCAGAGATGAGGTACAACAGGTTAGCAAAATTCATGGTGGATCCAACGTTTCACAAGTAAACATCTTGCATCTTCAGGGAATGGGCAGGTAATGATTAGAATAAGGACAAAGCAACATATTTATACAAAAATCGAGGATCAAGAATAGGTAGGTGGGCGGAGCTACTGGGTGTGGGGTGGCTGTTCATTGGTGGAAGGCAGTCTATTCGCGAGACGGGCACTAAATCTTATCGGTGGTTGGTTGTTGGCTGTGGGTGGCTGTGAATTGGTTGGTGTTGTCAGTAGTGTGCTGATCGCGGAAAGGTACGGGAGGGGGGCACAGGGCGAGAGGAACGAGGGCAGTATGCCTGTAGCGCTTGCCTGAAGGAAGAATTTGAAGGTCTTGTGTTTGGTTGTTGATGCTGGGGTTGAGCGTTTGGATATATAGAGCTTCTAAAATAGCTAGTCTTCTGGGGTCTGATTCTTTGTCGAGTATGGTAGTTTGTTTGTCTAGGTCGGCGCGAGTTAGGGCAAGATGGTGGGGGGCTTGATAGTGATCTTTTATAGCGCCAGATTGAAGGTGGAGGGTTAGTCGACGGGAAAGGCGAGTCTGTGTCATTCCAACATAGGATAGGGGTCCACAGTCCCCAGAGGTGCAAATATGCTGGTATATCACATGATCGTCTTTCGGTTGGTTTGTGGAAATGGGGCGGTTACGGAGGACAAGGTTGGAGGTCTTAGGAGATTTGTAGTAAATAATGAGTTTTATTTTATTGTCAGGGTTGGTGGGGAGGACGTTTTTGTGAATTATTTCTTTCATAATGGATTCGTCTGTTGTGTGGTCGGAAGATATGTTAGTTTCTGTAGAAAAATGTAATGTCATTGGCCGGGTTGGTGCTAGGGGGGTCTTGTTTGTACCATTTTTCTAGGTGGTGGTTGATGGCATTGGTGACGTCAGTGTTGGAATACCCATTGTTGACTAGGACCTGGGTGAGCCTTTCCAATTCATTGTGTGTGTCATTCCAGGTGGTGCAATGGGTGAGGGCTCTCCTGACATAGGCGGCGATGGTGGACTGATGGTATCGTTTAGGGCATTCACTTTCCCCATTAAGACATTGGCCATTGTTAGTAGGTTTGGTGTACACCGTAGTTTTGAAGCCGTGGTCGTGGAGGGAGACAAGGAGGTCGAGGAAGGGTAGATGACCATCGGTGGTTTCTTCGTATGTGAAGTTGAGTCCGGAGGCGGCCATGAAGCGCTGCTGGAGGTCCCTGAGTTCGCCCAGGTCCTTCACCCGCACGAAGATATCATCGATGTACCTGCAGTAGACAGTGGGCCGGTGGGCAGCCAGGAGTTCCTCTTCGATAGTTCCCATGAAGAAATTGGCGAACAGGAACCCCCAGGGGGCTTCCCATCGCTACAACCGTCGATTTGCTGGTACATATTCCCGCGGGGGCAGAGGAAAGGGGACTCCTTGGTACAAAGTTCCAAGAGCGTCTTCAGGGCCTTCTCCGGGATGTCCAGGGGGGGGCGTATTAGGGCAGTGGTAAACTCGACGTAGGATAAAATCTATTGTCTTGTCAACGGGCACGTTGGTAAACAAACTCTCTACGTCGAGGGAGGCGATGATGTGGTCGTTAGCAGGGGGGCATCTCGTAGAATTTCAAGGAAGTCATAAGCAGAGTTGAGGTTGTATTGCCGAGGAACAAAAGGGGTGAGGAGTTTTGTATAAATATGTTGCTTTGTCCTTATTCTAATCATTACCTGCCCATTCCCTGAAGATGCAAGATGTTTACTTGTGAAACGTTGGATCCACCATGAATTTTGCTAACCTGTTGTACCTCATCTCTGAACCCCAGAGGAAAATTGTTAGAAATATTGAAAGCTGTAACAATAAAATACTAAATGCTGAAACTGCTATTGCCTTTAACCTCGTCTGTTTAAAAGAGAATATATATATATATATATATATATATATATATATATATATATATATATATATATATATATACATATATATATATATATATACTGTATATATAACAATACTATACTGTATATAAATGCAGACAGAGAACCGTACATAAGTGAAGGATATAGTGAGCGAGAGAGTTGTGGTGTAAGTCTGTTAATGTAAAGAGCTCTCAGTTGCTCCCTTGCCTCTGTTTCCACAGTACTTAGTCGGGGAAGCTGCTCTCACTCTCTCTCACTCTCTCTCTCTCTCTCTCTCTCTCTCGCAGGTAAATAGGTGACGGAAGTAAGTAGTACAAAGGGTACAAAGGAAATCAAGCAACAACAGATCTAGTGACCCTTCTAGGCTGCTTGTCCTCCAAAACACTGAGGATCAAGTGTCCAAACAGTGGTTTAGAGTGGGTAAGGGAACATTGGAAAGGGAGCTACTGCCCTGCCACTAACGTGGCAGGACTAGGAAGTTAGTAGGGGACATATGGGTTAGTAACTGAGGAGGATAAAATAAAGTTATTCATTTACAAACGCAGTCAGTCGCGGGTTTGATGCGAGATATTTGTCTAGGCGGAATTTAAATGAATCAACGGTGCTGCAGTCTATAACGTCTCGGGGAAGCCCATTCCACAAGTTGACAACTCGATTGAAGAAGAAATTCTTAGATTCGTGTGAGTTAAAAGATTTACCAATAATTTTGCAACCGTTTTCCCCGCGTGTAATTAGATTGGTCGATAGTGAAGTACTTACTACAGTTCATATTGTCGATGCCTTTGATGATTTTGAACACTTGAATTAAGTCACCTCTTAATCTGCGCTGGGTTAAAGGAAATAGATTTAATTCTCTAAGACGCTCTTCGTATGGTTTGTTCTTTAGGCTAGGTATCATTTTGGTAACTCTACGTTGAACTCGTTCTAGCTTGTTTATGTCTTTTTGGTAATAAGGGCACCAGCATTGAACGCAGTATTCCAGAAGAGGGCGGACTAAGGAATTGTAAAGGGTTAGGATTACGTCTTTGGATTTATGCTCAAATGATCTGCCTATAAAGCCAATTATTTTGTTTGCCTTCTTAACAACTTCTGAACATTGTTGACTCGGTTTTAGGTTACTCGATATTGTTACTCCCAGATCGGTTTCTCTGTTTACATTCTTAAGCTGAGTGCCATTCATCGAATAGTTTGCTTTCTCATTTAGGTATCCGATATGTAGTACTTTACATTTATCCGCATTGAAACTCATTTGCCAAATTTGGGCCCAATGTGACAATTTATCTAGATTGTGTTGCATATCGTCA